>JASAND010022334.1:0-13008 GCA_030248195.1 Trissonchulus latispiculum
TATCTGTTCAATTAGCGAAATCGTTCAGTAGAGTAGCTGTACACACGCATGTAATTCTGCGGGAACGATACAGGCAACTGAAGCAGAACCTTCTGTCCAATTCATAAAGTTTCTGATCAATGAAATGAACCATTTCGGACTTTTGGAACGTGATCATCATCGTCATGCCTTCACTACAGTTGATGATTTGGAAGATTACATTCTTTTAAACTTTCCTGATCAATTCTATCATGAACTTATGCGACGACGCGATGGATATTCTTCCATGGAAGCAAAACTGAAGAAAATCGCTGCTATGGGCTGCTTCGGACTGACTTTGCGAGAAGGCAGTTCCGATATTCGAATCAGTCTTAACTTGCTGACTGGACAGAGCCATCTTTTACTTGAAAGAACCGATTTTGTATTATATGTACATACTGTGTGTCGTGTCTTATACCGGAAGCTTAATTTTTATTTGTTAATTCAGTTAGATCGTCTTTGCTGCAGTAGTGATGCCCCTCCTTGATTTTATACTAACATGAGTTTTTGCTATGACATGATGTATATATTATTATATACGTACTTTTAATGGGTGGTTAATTTTGGCATATATATACGTTGACGCGTAGCCGGGGGGGGGGGGAATTTCCCCCGTGATTGTGGACCCCCAGAATTTTCGCCATGTGTAAAACGCTCACTATTCAAAACATTTTCACGCCATTAGCCCGAACTTATTTTACTTACTTTATTTATCACCATAAAGCGCGTTTGGCACGCCAAAATGTGTAATGCTCTATTTGGTGTGGTTTGACCAGTTTCTGCATCATTTGCGTGCATGAAAACATGCTGGGAATTAGGCATTTGTCGACACCAGCACATATTATATATACTTGTGCTTCTATTACGATCTCAATTTGTTTCTATGGCTCTAGATTCTTTGATTTATGTATATCTTAAATTCTTCCATATTTCAGGCTTCGGTTGTAAGGTGGAATTTCATTTACCCTCCAAATCCTATTCCTCGGATTACCTGACGGCGGCAGCGGTAGTCAGAATGGTGCGGGTTCGGGGGCCGGTGAACCCCCACCCGGCGCTGCGGGTCAGTAGCGGACAGATGAGCTTATCCCTGGAGTTGGCGGATTTGAAAAGTTTCAAACTGAAACATCAAAAACGATTGCTGAAACCGAAGAAATCGGGTTGAAATGTGGCTGTCCGAACTTCTCGAAATAATCAGTCTGCCATGGCAAATAACACGGACAGTTTTGTGGAAATCAAGTTCTATTTTAAGGATGGGACCAGCTGTCTACCGTTGATGTTCTGTGCGCCGGGCTCCTCTGAACACTTTATCGGGTGCCTTCAGCGTTTTGTTCTACTCAAACGGTAAGTTTTGGAAGCTGGAGGTTTGAACTAATGCAAGTTGCACAATAATGTTTCATCAAATTATTTGCTGAAACTGACAAATGTTTATTAATGATACGCACTGAATTCCGGATAATATCCGATTTGAGAAAAATATCTGGATATCCGTTTATATTTAGACAAAGTATATATTGAAGAATTTGCAAAATTTTTACAAAAATTTTGAAAGATATAACAATACTTTTGAGTATTTTGGGTAAAATATTTTAAAAACAATGGCAACAACAGCTTGGCTTTATGATACCTGGTTGAAAGTGCTGAATGTCCCAAATACCAGCATTTTGGCAAATGCAGCCCTGCTGCTCAGTCTATATGTTATTCTGATCCCAACTGATGACGCTAAACCGATTTACATATGCATAGTGGCAATAATAATTCGGACTGCGAAATTGTTTTTATACGGAGGAAATAAGCCGCTGACTGAATTTCGCCATCTATGTACTGACGTTATCATTCAAGGGAAAGCGGACTTTATATACCATATGTTCCATCAAATCGTCAGTTATTTGCCTCTGGTTGACAGTAACCTATCTTTGCGGTGACTTTACCATCAGCGGTCACACGCTGGTTTATGTTTCCGGTTTCTTGGCCAACAGAAGGATGCTTCCGGTAGTTGTGATCGGCGTTGTCAGCTTAGCTCTTTGTCGCTTCACTCTATGGATGACATTTTCCAAGCTATTGGCAGTATTTCATTTGCACTCGTGATCGTGAATGAAATATCTGTTCAATTAGCGAAATCGTTCAGTAGAGTAGCTGTACACACGCATGTAATTCTGCGGGAACGATACAGGCAACTGAAGCAGAACCTTCTGTCCAATTCATAAAGTTTCTGATCAATGAAATGAACCATTTCGGACTTTTGGAACGTGATCATCATCGTCATGCCTTCACTACAGTTGATGATTTGGAAGATTACATTCTTTTAAACTTTCCTGACCAATTCTATCATGAACTTATGCTACGACGCGATGGATATTCTTCCATGGAAGCAAAACTGAAGAAAATCGCTGCTATGGGCTGCTTCGGACTGACTTTGCGAGAAGGCAGTTCCGATATTCGAATCAGTCTTAACTTGCTGACTGGACAGAGCCATCTTTTACTTGAAAGAACCGATTTTGTATTATATGTACATACTGTGTGTCGTGTCTTATACCGGAAGCTTAATTTTTATTTGTTAATTCAGTTAGATCGTCTTTGCTGCAGTAGTGATGCCCCTCCTTGATTTTATACTAACGCGAGTTTTTGCTGTGACATGATGTATATATTATTATATACGTACTTTTAATGGGTGGTATTCTCTGTTGTTAAATTTTGTTTAGGAAATTTTTTGTTTTCAAATTGACGATTGTTTGTTTTAAATGGTTGGTGTTGTTAAAGTTTTTGAGGTTTGCGGTATAATTTGCTTGTTATGCTGTTTTTGTTTAATAAATTGTGTTCCGGTTTAGTTGGGTAGGTAGGATACCGATACCGTACTGTACTAGTACAAGCGAGTAAAAACGGCATCAGGTACATGTAGACATGTTTAGTGTCAAAAGCAGTCGAGAAGTAGTGTTGGCCGCCCGACGAAACAGAGATACTAAACTTCCATTAGATCGGTCTACCGGTCACGAAACAGCCGGCCATCGCTAACCAAGCTAAAACAGAAAAGTAAACTAATGTGAAAGGTTTACTTAATGCTGTCATTTTTCCTTTTATCGATGGACACCAGTTTTCGTGAATTTAGGTGTCTTGGCTGTATTAGTCCTCTCAAGGAGAACTTTCGAATGATCTCCATGTTGGCCAGTTTCCACAATTTCTAATTTTGAGTATTTGCTACGTTACCGTAGCGAGTGAGTACTTACGCATGCCGTATCCGGGTGGGCTCTCCAGGTGTTCGAGAGTAGAGTTGTTGGCCGGCCGACCCAGAGTGGTGCCAATCAGGCCGGGCGGTCAGAAACACCCGACCGGTCTTCTGAACCAGGACAATAGACGTAACAAGGAGTAACTGTATATATGCATCATTTAATGCTAAAAATTTTTTAAATACGCGAAAGATAAGGCAAAACTGGTACCGGCCGTTCTGTTTTGACCGGCCGGCCGGCTTGCACCACCGGTCAGTCAAGTTCACAAGCACGCCCGGCCGGCCGAGTAAAAAAGCCGGCCGGCCAATATCACGATCCGAGACTACTTCAGGCCATATCCAATCCAAATTTTAACAAATCGACAAACCCTATCAAAAGAAGCACAGAACATTAATTTTGGCCAATTTTGCCCGATTTTCGCAATTTTTGATTGCTTCGAGGCTTGCGGTTCTCTAGCCACACTTATGTAGGTATACACTTTATAGTTTTAAAAAGGTTGCATAATTTATGAAATGCGCAAAAATTGTCCGATCGGCCCGTTTCCATAAAACCAGCCGTGTTTGAAAGTCACGCTGGCCGACGAAGTTGCAAAGTTGGAACACTATCGCCTAGTCGTAGTAAAGGTTCATTATTAGGAATGGAGAAATTAGTTTTCCAGAATCTATGCCCTGGCATTGGCATGGAATCGTATCTCTGTTTTACGGACAAAAGACAAAACAAAACTATAGTTTAGCACTCAAACTTAAAAACATTAAAATTGTCCACCCAATTTAGCTTTTTACTATTAAGTGTAGGCGAGGCGCAGCTGCAAGCATTACGCATTCTGCTTAATATGACGATTGAATTCACGTTCGGGCAAGTAGGTACTACACATGAAAGACGTGCATGTTTTAACGAAACCTGAGTTACAAATTTAGGGAAGTGAGTTGCGGAAACCTCATTTTAATCTACTGGCAAAAAATGAATTGGTAGTTTGTTTTCCAAAAAATAAGAAAATTATCGATGCGATTTAATACATCCCTTGTGTTGAGTTCCCCACTCAAGTGAACAAATCTCTAGTCTTCATCACTCTGTTAAGAACATGACAACGCCGAAGGAACAATTTATCAACCAAATTCAAGAAATTGTGAACGGTAATGCCGACGCCGTGGTGGACCCAGTCCCCACGATGCAGTGCTTCATACTTCAGATGAGCGTTGACGAGATGGAGCAGTGTCTTGAAATGTCGGCGAATTTCACATCACCTGGGAGCGTCAGAGTCCTCCGGCAGATCTTGTCATCCTATCTGTCCAAGGCAGACGATGAAAAACTGAACGCCCAGATTGCAGGGAACAGCCTGTATCAACTGATCCGGCAGAACTGCGAATACTTCCATGGCGATTTGGCAAGACTCCTACAGGCTCGCCTTGGCGATGACCTCCTAAGAGGCATTCTGGAAGCAGCTGCTGCGGACAGTCTTTGGGATGCGAAGCTGACAGGGAGGACCAAGATTCTGGTGGAGCTCGCCATGTTGGTGAAATTCGACTTGGCCCAGTTTACACCGCGGTGGATTAAGGGGCTGTCAGCAAACAAGTACGGAAATCAGTTCTATCAACGAGCAAAATCCTATAGCAGCAAATATAAAACAGTGGAGACAGCAACAACAACTGCCGCTTCCGGCAAAGTTAGGATTCCGAAGATCGCCGATCTTGAAATTAAACGAGAAACAACAAAACGGCGAGTCCTAGAACTGGCCAGTTCTTCAACAGAAACGCCAACAAAGAAGGCATTGATTTCGACCGCGGCTCTTCTGCTTGAAGCCGCCGCAAACCTATCAGAAGACGATGATGAAGATGAACTCTGACTCATACTGTTTTAAATGTAGTTGAAAGTAGCTTAATTAAATTGACTAGTTCTTAAATAATAGTAGAAAATAGGCTATGCCTTTTTCGGTGGCATTTGAACACGTTTGAACACATTTGCAGCGTTTTGCGGTGCTGCTATCGAGCTGTACGTAAATTTACTACAGAAGGTTGGACATGTGAAACTGGGAAATAATTACATTTGTAGTTAAGAGCAAACTATTTCTGCAATGTTATGACTAGTGTTGTGCATTGGCCGGTGCGGCCATTGGCCGGCCAAGCCATTGGCCGTTGGCCGAGAAAATCTCGGCCAGTTGGCTTGGCCGGCCATTGGCCGTTGGCCGGCCAACGGCCAACTGGCTGGCCGTTGGCCGTTGGCTGGCCAATGGCCGAGTGCTGGCCAAGCTCAAATTTACTGATCTTGTGCTTTAACTGTATTGAAAAATTTAATTTTGCTGAATAATATCGTAAACATGTTGCTGTATAAACGTTACATTAGATACTGTACTACAGATTTTCACTTAGATGTTGACAATTTTTATCGTTATTAGCGTTATTTTACAATTAAATTTGCTAATTGCATGCAAATTTTAAGTGTGCTAACAACTTAGTTTTTAAATTTGTCTGGCGGTGAATGTCTCATCACTTTATTGCGGTCCTCCAGCAAAATTAAAAGAGTTATCGAGTTATCGCGGGTTGGAGCTAAATGTTTGGAAAAACTATTTTACAAATATTGTAAATTGTAAATTGTACTATTGAAATAAATTGTAAATTGTACTATTGAAATAAAGTTGTCGCCTAATTAAGCACGGTACACGTCTAAAAATAGTGAATTCCAGCTCGACAACGTTGACAAATAGCTAAAGAACGGCCAATAGCTTACGGCCAAGAAACAGCCAACGGCCAACGAGCGGCCAACGGCCAACCAGTTGGCCGTTGGCCATTGGCCGTTGGCCGGCCAACGGCCATTGGCCGGCCATCGGCCAACGGCCAACGGCCAGCCAATTGGCCGTTCGCCGGCCAACGGCCAACGGCCAGTTGGCCGGCCGACTTCAAACTCCGGCCAAGCCAAGCCAAGCCAACCAAGCAAAATTTCGGCCAATCCCAACACTAATTATGACCGCTCTCCAGCTGCAGGTGCTATGGTAAACAGAGAATCGGTGAAAATTATAAATATATTTAGTTATAAATAGTTTAAATTTCGTTTGCTGACTTTTAAGACGCAACAAACGATACCAATGAAATTGCTCGTGCCAAAGATTTTGCATACACGTATGGAAAGGCATCACTGTGTTTGTTCTAAGTACGTTTTCTTCGCTGGAACTGAAGTTGCAATGTAGTTGCGCGGCAGTAGAGTGATATACAAATACAGTACGCCTTATAACTGACCGTCGTGAAATTGTTAGTTAGTAAGTATATATTAAATATTCTTGGTATAATAAACTTTCAGTAGTGAAAATACTCTTAAATGGTACATAAGTCTTACTGTTTAAGATGGACCTAGCGTTAATTGATCTGCGGCTTCCGCAGCAAATTACATCCTGTCGATGACTCGCAAATGTTAATATCAATGAAACAGCGCAGTTTAATGCCCAATTCGCTTTCACAATGCTTGCTCACAAGCTTGCCAAAATAAGCTTTTTCGACCAGATTTCTGGCAAGTTACAGCTTGAAGACAGTTCTACAGAAAAGCTCGAGTCTGTTCAGGTTTAGCAATATTCTTCATATCGTTCTTTCTCATGGAAGTGGATTCTAATCCAAACCAGACGGTCGGAAGACGTACAAATCACTGTATGTTTGGCTTAAATTCTGTTCACGGAAATACCAGAAAAAAGTATTCTGAACGCCTAACCAAGCTGAGGCTGTTGCGTGAATAACTATTTCAATTGAAATGTGTACTGCAATACTTAACATTCGAAAGAAGTGGATACAATTTCAGTCACTTAAAGTAGTAGGTGTGATCACTTCCGCCCAAGATTTCATGCTATCTACCGTAAACCTTACTGTTCAGCCTCTTATCGCCACATTTTAATTCTTAGCTACCCGACCCACTGAACAGCTGCTTCCCCTGTTTCACCATCCAGTTGCTATGCCCCATAATCTATTTAAACACCTCTACATAAGTTCCATCTCTCATGCTTTTTTTAAAAATCAATAGCTGCCATAAATCTGACAGCTCCTTTCATCACTTCCCACAGATACATTCAATAACTTAAGGAGGGGGCTACGATTTCACTAAAAGTTCAATGTTGGAAAAGTTCACAAGTTAGTTCTTTCTGTCCAAACCTTGACATGCGTGACAAAGATTCCCGACTTTTCGGTGGATTTCCCAACAATCATTCTAGATTCCCACAAAGGTACGCCTCTCCTTAGCCCTTCGCCTCTGCTCAGCCTCAGCATGAGCGCGTCTTTCCAATTGCTTCTTCTGTTGCTTCTCTTTCTTTCTAATGTCCTTAGGGCAGCGTCGCAGAAACTTAAACTCACTGACAGATAACGAGGACGAGTCTGGATCCGAAAGCGTAACCCTTTTTGTTCTTTCTTCCGTCAGATGGGGCCATTAGGCGTTTCTGTCTGAACATCTACAGATTTCAGGAGAGGCACAGAACGAGTGGGATCCCTATGACAAAGCTGAACTACCCTGGGCAAGGCCGTGGACGTCCTATTTGTACCGAAGAGCTGATCAGCAAAAAGATCCACTATGCACAGGAGAAAACAACTGCGAAAACCAACTACAAACTGAGACTAAAACTTCATGTAAACCAGGGGTCGTGCGAATGAAGTCCTCACCGGGGTTCCAGAAAATTTCTGTGTAACAAAGGGGTTGAAATGGAGAGGAAAACAGGGGTCCTTATAGGGTCAGGGTCAGGAGTACACAGAGGCAGACAGCGAGAAGATGAAGATCCGCTCTTAGGTCTAAGGACTAAGCTAGCCTAGTGTGGGTCTAACCTAATCCCGACAGTCCGCCTTAGGGGAAGTAATTATCCAGAGGACAGTTACGATGCTTGACTGAAACCCAGGGGTCAGTACCAGCGGTCACTGCACAGACGAAGAGAACCTTGAAATTGGAACAACCGTCACACTCAAAGACACAAGACCAGGGCTCAGTGTGTGGGCTTCCTTCGGGCTCACTGTCAACCGTCCAAGCTTCAATCTCAGCACCATCCCACAGTGCAATGCAGTAGAAAGTTACCTCTGAATGCTCAGGCTCAACAAGAGAACTACCCTCGTGAACTAGTAAAAGTATGCTAAAACTGTACTGATTGTGGCACTCCGGACACTGATGGATAGGCAAACGTAGCTCGTTCTCTGGCACGCTATCACTAAAATCGCTTAGGTTTCCCTCCTATTCGCCTTAGGAAAACTGAACAGGCACCAGACTGATCGGTTATCCTTAATCTCGTCGACTCAGCGGCTCCAGTATCCAACCCTATACCGACTAACAAGAACTAAGCTTCGATTCCTAATGAAATATTTACTAAACACGGTTACACTCTACTTCACAGACGAAACAGACAGACAAATTCTTACAATTGATGGCAACTGGTAATTGAACCCGCTCACCGATTATATCAACTAGAATGCTTGAGATACCGTCAGTCACAAGTCCCTACTCGGAAAACCCTAGGAGAAAGTTTGAGCTAAAACCTAAGAAATTTTGGTTAGATTAATGTTTTAAACTAAACTTTTGGTTACCACGCAAACGCACACAATCACACACACACACACACACACACACACACACACACACACACACACACACACACACACACACACACACACACACACACACACACACACACACACACACACACACACACACGCCCACACACACACACACACACACACACACACACACACACACACACACACACACACACACACACACACACACACACACACACACACACACACACACACACACACACACACACACACACACACACACACACACACACACACACACACACACACACACACACACACACACACACACACACACACACACACACACACACACACACACACACACACACACACACTCTTAGTTTCTTGACTCTTTGTAGACTGTGAACTGATTCGCAGTCCCACAACTATACTCTGTTCCGGGATAATAGAGGGGAGGTGCTCTATATGCTCCCTATGTGTACCTGAAATGTGCACAAGTCCACCCGACCCAGGTCACGAATAGTTGCTAATAAACCGCACCCGCAGCAAACTAACAACTATCTTTTCCTCTGCTAATAGGAGAACCTGCTAAATTTGGTAAAACTTTAACGTTACACGGATTTAAAGAAATTAATGAGAGATTAAAGAGTAAAGAGATTTAAAGAGATAAAGAGAGAGAAGATAACAGTAGTATAGGGTCATAAAATGGTGTATAATTAGGGGGGGTTTATGTGGCTCTGGACCCCTTTGTGAGGTGGTATGTGGACTCCTTTTGGGAGGGGGTTTTTGGGGTTGTGGACCCCTTTTGGGAGGGGGTTTTTGGGGTTGTGGACCCCTTCTATTGGGGTTGTGGAACCCTTTTGGGAGGGGGTTTTTGGGGTATGTGGACTCCCTTTTTTAGGTGGTATGTGGACCCCCCTTTTTAGATGAATGTGGACCCCTGTGGACCTCTTTTGACCCATGACCGGAACCGCGGTCGACCCCTCAAATTAAAAGTTGACACGGAAAACTTTATCTAGGGGGTTTTCGGGGTCCAGGATTTCAAAAATGAGCTTAGATTTTAGCTAGGATCAAAGCTCCGTGCTGTGTTGTGGAACCACGGTCGACCAAAGGTCAAATTTAAATGTTGATCAATTTCGCCCGGAAAACTTTATCTAGGGGGTTTTCGAGGTCGTAGAATTAAAAACTGAGCTTGGATTTTTACTAGGCTTAGTGCTCCGTGCTGCGTTGCGTGCTGTACATGGCCGGAACTACGGTCGACCCAAGGTCAAATTTCAAAGTTGACACTTTTCGTTCGGAAAACTTTATCTAGGGGGTTTTTGGGGCCGTAGATCTAAAAATGGTGTTCGATTTGTGCTCACACGTAAGGGTAGCGCTGTATACGTATGCATAACTAGCTAATTATAACAGCCTAATTATAACTGCTTATAATTATAACTAATGATATCTAACTAGATTGTAAATGTGGCTGCAACTGCTACGTACTGAAATGCATAAATTTCTTAATTAGAACGTAGTTACCGACAGTAACACTAGGTACTGACAGTAACACTAGGTATGCAAGCAGCACCAAGTCATAAATTTATTTATGACAGTCAGTTTTCGATGGAAACTGAACGAATCGAGCTCGACCAAAGAGTGACATACAGTTGGTTTGTTATGTCCTAGCAAACCAACGAATTTTTTCAAGATTGTTGTCTTCTCAGTTTTTACACCTTCTATATAATTGGAATGAGCCAGTCAAGCTGGCGGAAACGTTTTATTTTTCCAAAGCAATTATGTACAATCAAAGACAAAGTACACAAATATAGTCAATGCTGTATTATAGTTAACTTAGTCAGTTCTAAATTCATTTAATGAGTGCATCCGAAATGATTCCACGGGGCGACCATAAATTCGGGACCCTCCATCGCTGGGCGGGGTGATTCCCCAACCATTCCGTAAGCTCCACCGCACGGATGTCGCATTCTAGTGATCCCAGCGCCCTCATAGCGTCAGTTCTCGCATCAACAAAAGTAGTCCAAGTTTGTAGACTTTGACATTTCAACTGCTCCAATCGAGAGAACAACTTCCAGGTGACTCCCTTCTTCGGCGGGTTTTCTTCTAAAATCTTCATGAGATCGTACTGGTTGGTTTTGAAAAGAGCTTCGCGAAACATATTGGCTGCGTTGGGACCACTGTGCTTGAGAACGTCGATTATGTCAAAATTTGCGAAATAGGGTTGCTCTGACTTAATCTTGTAGGCGATATGAATGGGTATCAAATGATTCTCGACCAAGAAATCAACTACGGGCCCGGCATTCATTTCTTTGCAAAAGACTACCATGTTATCAGGAACTTTTTCTATTACAACACGACTGAATTCAATGAGTGTATGATTACGACTGAAGAGATTGAACGAACTACCCCAAAATTGACTTAATTTGAACTCCCTGGGGTGTAATTACACGTTAAAACTAGAATAAACTGGTTCCCCTACCTCTGACTACACAAATTTAAAAATTTGTTAGCTAAGTGCCAATTCGCGAAAACCTCTTGAACGAGGTTCACTGATATATAATTCTTAACTAGAATTCTTGATGTAGGTTACTATTCTTGTTGAGCACCATAGCGACTTCCGACTTTAGGGAAGTGCTCGACGTCCGTCAATCCGAATGGTACCAAGCTACCGGTGCCGGTGTTGACAATCATTGACACTTTGCTCTTTCCATTTAGGAGCTGCTCCAGTCTTCCGAGCCAACTTTCGCTGTACATCAGCACTCGATCATCAATTTGAATCAAAATCAAACCAAAGTTTGAATCTCTGTGTTCGTAGGCATAAATCATTGTGGTTGTTTGCTGTCTTTTGTAGTTTACAATCTCCAATGCGTCAATCCTTTATGATAATTTAGAAGTGTCCAGCAAGAATTCGCTTGATTACAATCAAATTATTGTGATCGGTGAATTTGACTTCTTCCATTTTATCGTAAACATAGGTCAGTCGTCGATTTTCATCGTAGCAGTATTCTATGCATTGCTCCCAGTCCAGATATTCGCAGCCACGCTTATTCCGTTTGGAGCTGTTCGCTTCTCTACACAAATGCAAATTACAATCAGACAGTCGATGATACAGGCTTCGCCCTTTGTTTGGGTGAAGAGTTAGTACAGTGTCATTTGACATTGTGATGACAACGTCTCGGTCACAAACGGTGACATTGAAGTCGTTAATAGTATAGTGAATGTCACACGTCGCTACAAAGGCGATTAAGTTCAGTACAATTGACCAAATCATTTTTTCTATATCTCTTATCCTTTCTCATTCTTTTTATTAACTTCACTTACTATTTCAGATAGATAGCCGACACGTGTAGTTGTTTCCGTCCTTGAAATCCGGATGAGAAAAAGAGTCTGGTTTTGGTTACCCAACTCTTATAAAGTACATGTGAACAAGAATCGGTAATGACCAAGTGCACCAAGCTTTCGTCTGTCCAGTCTCTCAAGATACATGTTTACGTCGTCCTGTTCAACGACTTCGTCTTCTAGCGCCGTCATGGTCGCTTCAACAAAGTGCATTCTTCCAACCTCGGTTGAATAATCTCTAGTTACGCTGTACTCCATTATATGTTTTATGTATTTAGTGAGAACAGATCGTCCTTTTATTAATATTAGCCCATACAGGCGGATGTTTTTTATTGAAAAAACCAGGCATTTATATACAACATACAACTATAATACAATCAGACAAAAGTCAGTCAGAGTTCAAAAAGGTTTTCATCAATTGTTCAGCTCGATGGCGGGAGCAAAATCGTCGGTACTGCGTCGACATGCTGCTATGTAGAGAGCAGCAAGGCATGCCTTCTGCATCCTCCATGTCAGCGAATGAGGGGTAGTCAAGATGTTCACCTGCTTCATACACCCCAACGTGAAAATCATTTCTTGCCATTGCGTGAAGCATCAGCTGATACTGGGCAGTTCCTTTGGTAATGATACCCTTCACCCCGTTTTGGTGCAGCAATTCACAAACTCTATCGAGAACTTGCCATTTTGTCGGCAAAGAGGGGCAAGTGTTCCAGGTTAGACCATTCATTGACCGGGCCCGATAGAACGATGCTTGTTGACGAAGGGTTAGGAGGTGAAAAGGCATGGGGGCGCGAACATTATACGTTTCCTGGATGATGTTTCCGTTGGGAAATAATATTGTCACAGTAATTTCCATTGGCACTTCACCGAGGTTATGAATACCATTTGAAGCGACAGTAACAAAACCAACAGTATAACTAGCC
>JASAND010022337.1:0-13705 GCA_030248195.1 Trissonchulus latispiculum
TTAAATATACTTGTGTCGGAGTCTTCTAAAAGCCTTGAACCCTACGTTAAGATCTTTTTCGAAAATGGCGAAAAATCTGAAATGACGATGAAATCAAACCGAGGCACGCTGCGCTAAGATTTTTTGGAAAAACTTAAAATCTTAGTAAAACCAAACAATTAAAAATTTCGTTCGTAAGGTGAAAATTTGTGTTTTTAGTGTGTGAAAACGTTGATGTCTGTTGCCTGCAGTTAGTGTGGTCTGTAAAATCGTGTCGTGTATTATTAGTGACAGTAATTTTCTGTATTTCAGTCAGATAGGTCTTGACCACAGAAAATTTTGGCTCTTAACTTTTTCCTATGTATTTCAGCCGCGCCCTGGGACCAGTGCCGACAGTGACTCTAACACCTTGGACGAAAACGACGATCAGCCCGGGCCTTCTTCCATTGGCGTCGGCGGGCGTGGCGGCGTCTCAAGCCTGAACCAGATGAGTCCGGTTCTGGGCACGACTATGGAACAGCTGGCTGGCTGTGAATTCTTTCATTCCTGGCAGGATTTGGAGCAGGCTGGGGCGGTCTATCTTAGCGTCCGGGAATCACGGGCCAGCTTCCAACGGCTTGGCAACCAGCTTGACTTGACTTGACTTGATCTAAGCCATTGGCTACGGAACGAATATCCATACGTATGTTTTTTGTTGTTTTGCTTGTTTTTTGCTTTCTTTTTTCTTTTGTTTGTGTACTTTTGTAGTGGTGTTGCTAAAGGCCGCACCCTGAGGGGTTCAAGCGGTCTAGACCCCTCATTTTGGGATGACAAAATAGAAAATTTTTGCTATTTTTATGGTAGAAACAGCTATTTTTAAAAGAATTTTCGCGTCTTGGGCGCGATGATTTCTTTTTTCAAGAAATAAACGTGCAATGTACTGTTTTTGGGTAAAAATGCAAAAATTCTTCAATTTCGGGGGGGGGGGACGCCGCCTACCCAGACCTCCCGTTGCATGTTACCTTGGACCCCACTTTTCAAAATCCTGAGTGCGGACCTGGTGTTGCTTGTATGACTGTGAGCTTGCGATAATATCATCATGTTGAGATTATATATACCAGGGCTGGTGTCTGTCGATTTCCCTCGACCAAAAAGTTAGGGCTGGGGAAGATTTGATCATAGCTTTCGAGAAAAGCACTTTTAACTGTGCTTTCCCAGTGATTGTAAACGTGTACCTAAGTTTTCGTCCCTACATTTTTTAAATAAAGAAAAATCTCATTTTAAGCTTAAAATTGGTGAAATAGTTTACAGATTAAGAAAAAGTGAAAAGTTAGTGAAAAAGTTAAAAATAAAGAAAATTTTTGAGCTTTTGTTAGTCAACCCGTATACAATGTTTCAGCACATTTTTGGACATCCGCCGATGAGGGCGTGGGGAATAGTGGGGAGTAAAAAGTGTTTCAAAAACTGCGTAGGTGGTAGGGAGCTATGCAAGAATATGCCACATCGAATAATATGTGTTCCCATGCTGTGTGGTTTAGGTGTCTGTGGAATCCCTTGACCGGCTGAGTGACATCGCAGGCTACTCTGGGCCTCTAATTAAGCAATTCATGGCTACTCTTGGTGGGATTTTGCTTATAGCCTTTCAACTGCAGCCCTATACACATTCCTTGTTGCTTAAGGGCCTTGGGCTTATCAGAACTTTCTGAAACAAGAAAGGCAAAATATTAAAGTCTGACATAAAAATGTGTGTACAAAATCTGTAAGGCCTCCAGTGAACTCAATATAGGTCGTAACACCATAAAACCATATATTTTCGGAATCCTTGCAGCGAGGCAAACATTTTTATAAAATTTAAATTTTTTTAAATTTTCAAAAATTTTAAAATATCGGTTTATCGGGGAATTTTTCGGACCGTTCAAGCTATTCAGCTCATTCTGTCAAATAAATTTTCCCGACCGAAGATCGATTGACACAAGAACGAAAAAAAATCGGTTGAGAAGTAAGCATTTTATTCCAAAATTTCGTTTTTCCATTTCCTTTGATGTTTGCCGTTTTTTGTAACTTTGCCTGGTTATTACTCGCTACTCGCTCAACGGAAAATGATTTCAATTAGAGTTTCAGGACCGCCTAGGCACCCGCTTTCACCTGATATATGTGATATTTCAAATTTTGAAAGTCGATTTTTTTGAAAAATACCACTTTTTGACCAAAAATTTCGGCAAAGCAGATTTAGCAAAAGTGAGTAAAAATAACATAATCATAAAATTCAATTCATTTGCTAGCTTACACTGCTTCAGTCAAATCACGGCGGCAACATCAAAGAGAGCCAAAAACCAGCTGAAATAAGGGATATTGTTTAAAAATTCATTGCTGGCGCTAGGGTTGGGCATCGGAAAAAAAGTCCCGGAAAAAAACGGTTTTTTTCCGTTTTTTTCCTTTTTTTCCGGAGGGTCGGAAAAAAACGGAAAAAAAGTCGGAAAACTTTAATCATTCTGGGAAGTTTTAGAAGCGTTCAAATGAAAAATTTTAGTGATTTTTCTCAAATTTTGCTCCTTTTTTCCAAATTATTGGCTTTGCTTAGAGTTTGCTCTTATTTTGAAGCCCGGACTTAATTTGAAGTTTTCTTCATTTTTCATAAACTGCTCAGTTTTATGGAAGTATTATTGTCAGTTCAACGAGAAACTCCTTATTATTACGGCCGAGAACAGACAGACAGACAGCTTTTTACTTAACATCTAAAAGCCAAAGTTGTGAAAGAAAAAATTTTGCACACGGAAAAATCATTTGAAAGTTGTCACTGCTCCCAGAAACTAAGGTAACTGGGAATTGTGCCCATAGTCTGTTGAAACTTCGTTTGAAATATTTTTTCACAATTGCTTAGTTTGGATACATTGAAAAGCTTATAAAAGTGTTCAAATGGCGTTTACATGACGAAATATTCGTTAAGACAGGCAACAAATGTTATAGAAACAATTTTTGAGACGCTCTGGCATTATTAGGACAGCGGAAAAAAACCGGAAAAAAAGTACTTTTTCCGCTCGACTTTTTTTCCGGAAAAAAACCAACCCTAGCTGGCGCAATATAAGTTGTAGCAACAAAAACTTTAAATCGTTGGATTCAGCTCAGCTTGAAATGCATTAAATGTCTACGTTTCAAATCTGACAATGTAACATAATAGCAAGGTTTAAAAAATCAAAAATCGAATTTTTGCAGCCATTTTCGCAAATGAAGTCCGATCTAAATAATTTTGGTATGTATCAACTGGTAATGATCCCCTCTATACGTGGTGCAAATTTCAAGCCGATAACCCTTGCGCGCAGCGAGAGTAAAATATTTTGGTGGTTTTTTGATAACAAATTCACAAAACATCAGCTAGGAAACTTTTCTTTTCATGCATAAATAGAGCATAGTCCCCTAGTGTTATTATGTATAAATTTGGACCCCTAAGTTTTTTGAACAGGCTTAACTTCGAATTTCGGTTCTAGGTCCGTTTCCAAAGTGGCTACCATTGCCGATTCTCTTAACGCTGTTTATTGACTCCAGGAAGCAAGGAATTTGGTGTTATATTGCTATAGTAAACACAGCGCGCCATTTGGCGTAGTAATTTTGCATGCTCCAGTGACTTTGTCTAGGATCACGTGACCTTGGTCAGGATCACGTGAATGGTCAAAAATTCTATTTCAAGGCCCAGGCAGCCTAGAAACTTGTCTATATGTTTTTCGGGGCGTAGAATTCAAATTTGGCATTAGTTTTCATGTGGCTTTAACCAACTTATGATGTGATCCTGACCTGCCGTTGGGTCGAGATCATGATTAGCTTAACAGCCGGTCACTGGGTCAGACGGTCTGAGGCACCTAACAACATGTGCCATATAGGCTTCGGCGTTGCAGAGCACGAATTTGGCGTTAGTTTTGCTGTAGCAACCACCCGCACCTTTTTACAAAGAGTTGTGGGTGATGTGGTAGGGAGCTATGCAAGAATATGCCACATCGAATAATATGTGTTCCCATGCTGTGTGGTTTAGGTGTCTGTGGAATCCCTTGACCGGCTGAGTGACATCGCAGGCTACTCTGGGCCTCTAATTAAGCAATTCATGGCTACTCTTGGTGGGATTTTGCTTATAGCCTTTCAACTGCAGCCCTATACACATTCCTTGTTGCTTAAGGGCCTTGGGCTTATCAGAACTTTCTGAAACAAGAAAGGCAAAATATTAAAGTCTGACATAAAAATGTGTGTACAAAATCTGTAAGGCCTCCAGTGAACTCAATATAGGTCGTAACACCATAAAACCATATATTTTCGGAATCCTTGCAGCGAGGCAAACATTTTTATAAAATTTAAATTTTTTTAAATTTTCAAAAATTTTAAAATATCGGTTTATCGGGGAATTTTTCGGACCGTTCAAGCTATTCAGCTCATTCTGTCAAATAAATTTTCCCGACCGAAGATCGATTGACACAAGAACGAAAAAAAATCGGTTGAGAAGTAAGCATTTTATTCCAAAATTTCGTTTTTCCATTTCCTTTGATGTTTGCCGTTTTTTGTAACTTTGCCTGGTTATTACTCGCTACTCGCTCAACGGAAAATGATTTCAATTAGAGTTTCAGGACCGCCTAGGCACCCGCTTTCACCTGATATATGTGATATTTCAAATTTTGAAAGTCGATTTTTTTGAAAAATACCACTTTTTGACCAAAAATTTCGGCAAAGCAGATTTAGCAAAAGTGAGTAAAAATAACATAATCATAAAATTCAATTCATTTGCTAGCTTACACTGCTTCAGTCAAATCACGGCGGCAACATCAAAGAGAGCCAAAAACCAGCTGAAATAAGGTATATTGTTTAAAAATTCATTGCTGGCGCTAGGGTTGGGCATCGGAAAAAAGGTCCCGGAAAAAACGGTTTTTTTCCGTTTTTTTCCTTTTTTTCCGGAGGGTCGGAAAAAAACGGAAAAAAAGTCGGAAAACTTTAATCATTCTGGGAAGTTTTAGAAGCGTTCAAATGAAAAATTTTAGTGATTTTTCTCAAATTTTGCTCCTTTTTTCCAAATTATTGGCTTTGCTTAGAGTTTGCTCTTATTTTGAAGCCCGGACTTAATTTGAAGTTTTCTTCATTTTTCATAAACTGCTCAGTTTTATGGAAGTATTATTGTCAGTTCAACGAGAAACTCCTTATTATTACGGCCGAGAACAGACAGACAGACAGCTTTTTACTTAACATCTAAAAGCCAAAGTTGTGAAAGAAAAAATTTTGCACACGGAAAAATCATTTGAAAGTTGTCACTGCTCCCAGAAACTAAGGTAACTGGGAATTGTGCCCATAGTCTGTTGAAACTTCGTTTGAAATATTTTTTCACAATTGCTTAGTTTGGATACATTGAAAAGCTTATAAAAGTGTTCAAATGGCGTTTACATGACGAAATATTCGTTAAGACAGGCAACAAATGTTATAGAAACAATTTTTGAGACGCTCTGGCATTATTAGGACAGCGGAAAAAAACCGGAAAAAAACCGGAAAAAAAGTACTTTTTCCGCTCGACTTTTTTTCCGGAAAAAAACCAACCCTAGCTGGCGCAATATAAGTTGTAGCAACAAAAACTTTAAATCGTTGGATTCAGCTCAGCTTGAAATTTATGATTATGTTAATTTTACTCACTTTTGCTAGAATCGCTATGCCGAAATTTTGGGTCAAAAAGTGGTATTTTTCGAAAAAATCGACTTTCAAATTTTGAAATACCACATCAGGTGAAAGCGGGTGCCTAGGCGGTCCTGAAAATCTAATTGAAAAAATTTTCCGTTGAGCGAGTCGCGAGCAATAACCAGTCAAAGTTGCATAAAGCGGCAAACATCAAAGCAAATGAAAAACGATATTTTGGAATAAAATGTCTATTTCTCAAACGATTTTTTCGTTCTTGTGTCAATCGATGCGTCTTCGGGCGGGAAACTTTTTCTGAAAGAATGAGCAGAATAGCTTGAACGGTCCAAAAATATTCCCCAAACAACCGATATTTTAAAATTTTTGAAATTTTAAAAATTTTTAAATTTTATAAAAATGTTTGTCTCGCTGCAAGGATTCCGAAAAAATATGGTTTTATGGGGTTACGACGTATATTGAGTTCACTGGAGGCCTTACAGATTTTGTACACACATTTTTGTGTCAGACTTTAGTTAGTTCAATATTATGAGACAGGCATGAACAACTTATTATACCTGTGAGACAGCAAGAGTACAAAGCTGAAAAGCGGGGACTCCGATATCCCATAAAGTGGGCCTGCCATCCTCCACTAAAAAATAACAACAGACAGCAGTCGTCTACATATGCTAACCTAATAATCTAAAATTAGTCAATTTTTAGTAGTGTTTACACAAAAAAAACTTGCCAAATGCTACTATTTGTTAACCTACATGTTCAAAACATTTTCCGGTTTCTTCTGATTTTTAACAATTTTCACTGTTTTAACCTAAAAACCTAAAATTAGTCAATTTTTTGTAGTTTTTACGCAAAAAAACAGCAAAAATTTTCCAAAAATGTACACCCGTGAAGCTCCACCACAAAGTTTGGACTAAAAATAAACTAGAAGTACCCCATTTGAAGACAGATATGCACACTGCTGTCAAAAAATGCCGACAAACGCGCCCCCCCATTAAACTGAGAGACCTTTGCAATTGATACTTTTAGTGACATCCCTACGGCACTGGCGGATCCAGGATTTCGTGACGGGGGGGGGCGGTAAAACTTTTCCAGCGGGGGGTCTGGGGGGCGGGCCCCCCAGAAGTTGAAGAAATTTTTTGTTTTTGCAATAAAATCGGCCTTCGGATCTTTAATTCTTTCTATACTGAAGAACTGAACAAATTTTTTAAAATTCTTGACATTTTTAGGCAAAAATGGTAATTTTTTCCGAAAAACTCGGATGCATTTCAAGCTTTTTCTTCACAAATATAATAAATATGCGGTCAAAAAGTAGAAAATTCGCGCCGAAGGCGCGAAATTTTTTGGTTTTTTGCCCTTTTCCCTCATTCTCTCCTTAATTTTTCCTACCTTCGAATCGCGACGGGGGGGCGGCCCCCCCCCCCCCCCCCCCGCCCCCCCCCCCTGGATCCGCCCCTGCCCTACGGGTAACCTATCTTGGATGAAACATTCAAAAGCACCCCATCCCAAACGGAAGCCTAGCCTCTAACCATGGGTATTTCCTAAAAACTAGAAGCCAAAACATCCAAATTCTTTGTAGTGGAAACAGGTTCATTTTGTTTAAGTATTAACAAATTCAACACCACACTGCTTATATACATCCTCACGCAGCTCAACAAAATGAAGAAGAAAACGTCAAGGAGATGTCAGAAAATGTTATTATCTTAAGGTGGTGGTGTCCTTTTGTGTAGTGCTTTTGTGGTGTTTTTTGAAACGCTAACTTTCGCAATTTTGGGAGTTGCAAAGAGCTTTATACATCGTTTTAAAGCTTATTATCTGTACATTCACATGAGCTTACAGAACTGGCAAAATTAGCAAAAAAATTGCAGAAATTTTCTGACAAGCTGACATCTAACAGGATGAATATAGACCAAAAGTTTTTGAACATCGATTTCTCAAAACTGAAGAATCGGCCAAAAGTTCTTTTTGTGCCACGATATGAAGGACATATGGGCCGAGGGACTTTTTTTTGGATTTGGCTCAGCAGGTCTTAACGGTCGAGAAAACCCAAACCAAGAAAAACGTCCCTCCGCAGAAGTGCGAATTTCGATTCTGCCGAAAATCTCCGGAATCCGTCGAGTAGTTTTTGAGAAATCGATGTTCGAAACAAAATAATCGCAGTTTCGCCAAAATGGTTTTTCGGCCAAATCTCTAGCTGAAAGCAATAAAGTCCGGCTAATAGGCATTCATAAAATGCGCATTTGGACGATGTATCGATTGAGTATAACTAAGCAAATTTTGTCCTTAACATGTGGCAGTAATTTTGAAAAAACTGATTTCCTCGAAAATGGCCATTTTTTGACCCTAAAAACAGTTTTTTGATTATACTGACTTATCCACTGGAGATAGCTCAAAGGTTGTATGAGCAAAAATGTTCATTTTCGACTCCTCTTTCCAGTCATACCAACCAATCCCGTGTCTTGTCTACCTACTGGAAGCTTAAGACCAAATACCAAAACTTTCTTACCTTTTGCCCTAAGGCGTCCTCTCATTAAGACAGGGCAGAATCTGCGCAGTAAGCCGTCTTATTCTGCCTTACATTCAGCCAGTAAGCCAGGCTTTCTTCTTTGCGACTATTGCATACGCTACATGTCAGCTGTTTGACCCCTACCAAGCGTAAGTGGCCTATTAAACTGGACTCTCGAAAATCAACATCTACATGAGTGGGTGGGTAGCATTAATTATGCAGTGTTTTCGTGTATGCGTGTCACGTGTGTACGCACTATATGAGTACATGCATATGCACACAATATAAACGCATTTATACGTGCAATATATACTGAGTACTTTATTCCAGTATATATGTGAATTACGTGCACGTAGCATTGACTTTTGAGAGTCCAGTTTAATAGACCAGGTAGTGAGACACTTCGCCACACTTTAATTGCTCTTTTTGTAAATGCGTAAGGGAATTCTGAAACACTCAATAGAAGTCAGAAGGGAAAGGAGGGGGCTTAGATAAACTATATATATCAGTTAAACGTGAAATGATTTTGGTACACTGCAGCAATACTTTATCGTAGCGACTAAAGTTTTTCCATTGTTTTTCAAAACTTTTGACACAATGTCAACTGCGAAAAGTATCAAATTTAGCCTACTTTCAAATCGAAATTATAAGTTTTTGTTTGCAAATTTTTTCAGATCTTTAAACCAAAACATACCTATTTTGCTTATAAGGAAAATAAGGAAAATTTTGTCATTTAAATTAGTCAAATTTTATTCTTTATTATTAGTACATATTTGAACTTAATTAACAGTTTATAAAAGTTTTACCAAAATACAAACAACAAATAATAATCGCATAAGCAAACTCTTTTAATTTTGTAACGATTGCCCCCTCTTTCAACGTTACAATTAAAACCTTTCCAAATATTTAAGTCTAAGGTCAAGTACCTAAAGAGAACGTGTGGCTTAAGTGTGGCGAAGTGTCTCACAATCAATAGACCACTTACGCTTGGTAGGGGTCAAACAGCTGACATGTAGCGTATGCAATAGTCGCAAAGTAAAAAGCCTGGCTTACTGGCTGAATGTAAGGCAGAATAAGACGGCTTACTGGGCAGATTCTGCCCTGTCTTAATGAGAGGACGCCTAAGAATACGGGACTGGTCCTAAAATGTTAAAGAGCACGGAAATAGGTTATTTCTTATGTTTTAGCCCTTTGCGTAAAGGATTAAAGCCGTAGGAGTCAAAAATACCCGAAAGGAAACCAGCACCTTAAGAAAAAATAAAATCAATTTAGGAAAAAAGCTGTAAGCAAAATCCCACCAAGAGTAGCCATGAATTGCTTCATTAGAGACCCAGAGTAGCCTACGATGTCGCTCAGCCGGTCAAGGGATTCCACAGACACCTAAAACACACAGCATGGGAACACATATTATTCGATGTGGCATATTCTTGCATAGCTCCCTTTTAGACCACCTACGCAGTTTTTGAAACACTTTACTCCCCACTATTCCCCATGCCCTCATCGGCGGATGTCCAAAAACGTGCTGAAACATTGTATACGGGTTGACTAACAAAAGCTCAAAAATTTTCTTTATTTTTAACTTTTCCACTAACTTTTCACTTTTTCTTAATCTGTAAACTATTTCACCAATTTTAAGCTTAAAATGAGATTTTTCTTTATTTAAAAAATGTAGGGACGAAAACTTAGGTACACGTTTATAATCACTGGGAAAGCACAGTTAAAAGTGCTTTTCTCGAAAGCTATGATCATATCTTCCCCAGCCCTAACTTTTTTGACGAGGGAAATCGTCAGACACCAGCCCTGGTATAATCTCAACATGATAATGTTATCGCAAGCTCACAGTCATACAAGCAACACCAGGTCCGCACTCAGGATTTTGAAATGTGGGGTCCAAGGTAACATGCAACGGGGGGTCTGGGTAGGCGGCGCCCCCCCCCCCCCAGAAATTGAAGAATTTTTGCATTTTTACCCAAAAACAGTACATTGCACGTTTATTTCTTGCAAAAAATGAATCATCGCGCCGAAGACGCAAAAATTCTTTTAAAAATAGCTGTTTCTACCATAAAAATCAGTGCTCGTGCGGTTCCTACTTTTCCTACTTTTTTCCAGATTCCTACTTTTTTCCTACTTGAGGCCAAAAATTCCTACTTTTTCCTACTTTTTCTTGGCTGGTAAATTTTATGATATTAATTTTGGTCTTCTGCTTCAATTTTATAAAAATTTCGCGCCTACGGCGCGGAAAGTTTTATTTTAGTGCTCACCTATCTCCTGAAAAGGTACAATCTCATTCTGCAGGCTAAGGCAAATGTTTGCGAAACAAAACTGGGCTTGTCCAGTTTGTTCCGAACTGTTCTCTCTCTCTGTATATATATATATATATATATATATATATATATATATATATATATATATATATATATATATATATATATATATATATATATATATATATATATATATATATATATATATATATGTATTAGGGATCGACCGGATCCAAAATTTTGCCGGACCCGGATCCGGATCCAGTTTGGATCCGGCCGGTATCGGTCCGGATCTAGTCATCAAAATACATGTAAATTTTTAAAATTTTGTTCTTTGATTTTGTTAATGCTTATGGGTTTTTTATGGTTTTAGTAATGCTTCAATGCAGGTAGTGAATTTATTTAATAATTTTCAGCAATTTCGCGGTGTTGGATACTGCAAATGAGTTAAGAAACATTTAGCCTGAAAGAAACAATTTTCACTAACTATATACCTAAAGAATTTTTGAAATGTGTGGGCCGCAGCCGCAGATATGGGACAGTTTTCAATCACAGTTTTTCAACAATTTTTCAACAAAATCAGCAGATTAGTAGATTAACATTACCTTACCATTAACTTCTTACATGGAGCCTAGAAAAACATAAAACCAATACTTGAACATCTTAAAAATTTCACCGAAGTCAAATTTTTTGAGTTTACAAGTCGGTTAGGCTTACTTGTCTAATAATTTTGCAATACATAAAAATAGTTAAACGCTGTAAGTAGGCCTAGAGTTTTGCTACTACTGAGAAACCATTTTATTATAAGCATCGCTTAAAAATTCAGAAAAGCACAAGTTAAAATTGGGAAAACCTAACACGTCAAGGAGCCTGATATACGTATAATTGCAAACTTTGTTTAATTTTTGTCTATAGATGACTTAAAATAACTACTCACTATTTAATTTAAGAGACCTATTTAACACTGATTTATAAAAAATTACATAATTATGGAAAATATGCATATAGAACTTCATTTGGCATGACTTACGTAAAAAATTAGTTAACAAAATATCAAAGTCTATATATATACTTATTCGAGTTCAGTTGAATATTATATAAGATGCACGGGGGTCTGGGGGCGGAAGCCCCCAGTAAAAGCCACGCTCTTTGCACGAAAAATCGCTTCTACAAATTAATTTAGGCACTCCAGGCATTTATATTTTAGTTTCAGTGATAAATTTCCTTTGGTTTGTTAACTGCAAAAAAGATCCGGATCCGGATGGTTTTTCTGCCGGATCCGGATCCGGATCTGCAATATCCGGCAGGATCCGGATCCGGATATCCGGTCGATCCCTAATATATATATATATATATATATATAATATATAATATAGCTATAATATAATATAGCGATAGCGCCCCTACATAATATGGGTATAAAGGCGTCTGCGCGGCCCTCTGGAGACCGTGCTGGCCTGGTGCCAGCTAATTAGAGGTCCGGCGGTGGTAAAAAGGTTACCATCGTAAACAACTCGAGTAGTACTACAAGTACCACCATACTTTTGGTTCGAATTCGAAACTTCGAATTTTTGCACTAGGCGATAGCGTTTGTTTTTTTTTCTCGGTGAATAACGCTTATTGGAAATGCATTTTACGGATAAGTGTTGGAACGATGTGGGCATTTTGACACCATACTACTATTATATGTTGGTAGACAGAGGATCCCCCCATGCTACCTTTTTTGGTCATTTTGGCACCTGGCCAATTTTGGCTCTGTGCCAAGGTCCCAAAGTCGGACTTTCGCTATTTTTCGCAAATTTTGGTCACACTTTTCTAGAACTGGGTAGAAGTTGGAGAGGTCTAGTATCTTTTGTTGAAAACTACCAGTAGGGGTGCATAAAGTAACGAGGGGGATTTTTTAATTTTGCTCCCTAGCTTTCAGGAGATGGGTCCAAACTTTGCATTTTTTTGGCCTGTTTGGGCGAAAAGTTTCTAAGTCCCACTTTTACTAGAAATGCCCTAAAAGTCACTAAAAATGGCGTTTTTCGGTCTTGGGGTGGTGCCCATTTATAGTAAATCGGTGTCGCTGAAAACGATGAGCATACTGCCGATACCGCCCGAAGTGACCACTGGTCAGCATGGCTCCTGTGGTTCCTCGCCCAGGGTCAAAGTTGGGAAAACTCACTCTAAACAGCGTTTTTCGGCGTTTTGGTCGGGGGCATATATAGTAAAACGACTACGCTCGTTCCAATGGGCATATCGCCGAAACCGACGGAAGTAACCACTGGTCACTACAGCCTATGGTGCTTATTGACCACTGGTCAAACGGCCTAAAGCTGCGTTTTTCGGCGTTTTGGTTGGGGGCATTAATAGTAAATCGACTACGCTCGTTTCAATGGGCATATGGCCGAAACCGACGGAGGTGACCACTGGTCACTACAGCCTATGGGGCCTATTGACTACTGGTCAAACGGCCTAAAACTGCGCTTTTCGGCGTTTTGGTCGGGGGCATATATAGTAAATCGACTACGCTCGTTTCAATGGGCATATCGCCGAAACCGATGGAAGTGACCACTGGTCACTACAGCCTATGGGGCCTATTGACCACTGGTCAAACGGCCTAAAACTGCGTTTTTCGGCGTTTTGGTCGGGGGCATATATAGTAAATCGACTACGCTCGTTAATGGGCATATCGCCGAAACCGACGGAAGTGACCACTGATCACTACAGTCTACGGGGCCTATTGACCACTGGTCAAACGGCCTAAAACTGCGTTTTGCGGCGTTTTGGTTGGGGGCATATATAGTAAATCCACTACGCTCGTTTCAATGGGCATATTGCCGAAATCGAGGGAGTGACCAGTGGTCACTACGGTCTATGGGGCCTATTGACCAGTGGTCAAACCCCTTAAAACAGCGTTTTTCTCGAGAAACCAATGCAGGATTTACCGTGGCATGCAAAGGACTAAGGTCCTTGTAGTGCACGCCCCCGAATAAATTTCTGAAGCTGAGGTTCAACGTCAGATAAGCGTTGCTTAAAAATTACCAAAGAGGAAATAGTAACAATATTTTCAGGAAGATCATTCCAAACATTGCAAATTCTATAGAAATACGAATGACCAGTCCGAGACTTTTTATATCTTTTTGGAATTACAGCCAGAGAGTTTTGCCTCCTCGTCCCGGCGTCTGGAGAATACGTAAAGCAACTATCAAATGAACAATCAAATGCATTGTACACAGTATTATGCATTAGATACAGATCATTTAGAATACGCCGCATTTCTAGCGACTGCAAAGCACATCTGACCAACCTCCTCCCTAGCAATACGTAACTGAACGAAGCGCTA
>JASAND010022338.1:0-25000 GCA_030248195.1 Trissonchulus latispiculum
AGTATTGAACCATCTTCCAATATTAGTTGTTCTAGATGTACATTTCCATTTTATAGGCAATTTTACGACTAATTTTTGCCTTAATTATGCACATAAACTTTGTGTTTTTAGGTTTATGACTTCCTGCTGACTAACATGTGAGCGTTAGTGATTAAGTTATCTTGACGGGGAGGGCTGTACTTGACTATTATGGGAGATACTCACCAATTCACCTAAGTTTAGTTTAGTTGTCGATTGTTATCTTCGTGTGGAGGTAACAACTCCATTTACTAAAGGGATGATAAACCGAAGGGATTAGGGGTAAAGTATCCCTCTTCACCTTTCCTGGATTAGTATCATTAGTAGTCACGCATTAGTAGAACTTAATTAAACTTAAAATCGTGTTCAAGACTAGCATTAATGTCTTAATTGAATGTGAACCTTGAACCCTATTGGTGAATTTCCTGATTTCTACTGAATACTGGCAACTCTAACTAAACAAACATGATAATATGCACAATTATTGCTTGGACATCATTTGACAATTGCATTGCATGTTGATGATCTTCGCCTCTCCTTGCGGTTCCATGGCATGAGAATTCATCCCAGTGATCTGATTATTTTAAAACTTCCATTAAGGCTGACTTTTAGGTTACTTTTAATATTTTATTTTGTTAATTCCATTACATATGCTACATACATACATAGGATATTGTTAGGACGAGTAACGGATGTCCCCCAACGGGAGTTTTAGGGACCTTTAGCTAAAGTTTCTATGAAGCTGAACCCCGTGTACGATGTCCTGCTACTAGAGATGAGCATGGGCCGGACTTTTTCTCTTGCTTCACTTCGAAAACCTTGCTCGGCCCGGCCCACTGTCAAAACTTTCCGACCGGCCCTGCCCGCAAGCCGACAAAATTCGACCCGGCCCGAGCTGCCAAAAGAAAATTTTCATAATTTTACAAACAATATTATTTCAAAAACTTCGATGCATGACGGAAAGGCTAAATTATGCTAGGCCCGGTCCGACCCGACGTTAAAATATTTCCCGGCTCTTAACTATTCCATAATGCGGTCACGAAAGGGTTAATTTTTGCCTTTTCGAAGTGTAGTAATGGCTAGGGTAATTAGACGGTAGGATCTGACATGCGCACACTTAGGTGAACTGAGATAATTTTATTTCACTTAGTCCGAATCTCTACAATAGTTTGCCATGAAGAACGTCCGTCTGTATGCCGTCCAAAGCTGTCATTGAAACTTGATACTATATCAACTGATATGCGTGTTAGCAGTAGATTTTAAGTCTTTTTAAACATAAGTACAGAACATTTGGCCCATCACACAAACCAACCACCGGCTCGTCTTGTAATACTGTCATGTTATCATATTTTTGACTTGACTGTTTCCCTAGTTTGAAAATGGATGTGAACCTCAATTTAGGATGCGTCGGCGTTAATTGGTCACATCCAAAATTTGGAGACTAGAGCACCTGCCAGCTTTCTGCCGTAACGTTGTCAATGTTCATTAAATTCACTCAATCATGGATTGGATTGCTAGCGACAGCCCAATGCAAGATCAGTCAAGCGGCTAACTAAATTCTTTCTTAGGTATTACTTACTCCTCCATAAATTTTTTGTATTCTTTGCCCACTTTCTATACTGTTGGCTTCAGTAGGAGACTATCCAAGGACTTGTTGAAAAACCCATTGTTAATGCATCAGGTCATATCCTATTCTACAGCTACAATAAGGAAGATATAAATAATGTAGGCCCTTCTTTATTCATATTATTATATCTTCCTTTTATTTTTACGAACAGACAGGAGCTTCATAACTTGTGATAATGTGCATAAATTGCTAATGTATATATGTTTGTTGCTAGTGCCCAAGACATATGGTTGAATATGTAAATCAGTTCAATCTAACCCATCTTCAGGGGGAAGAGGTGACAATCTAGGAGTTGGTACCTAGAACTTCCTTAAGGCTAGTTACCATTAATCATAAGGGTAGGAAAGCTGAAGCCAATTTGACCACTAAAGGTATTTGGTCGTACCATGATCTCCAATCCCTAGTTGATTACTAAATTACATTATTGTGAAATCTCCCAGTTGTTTACAAAAGGACTAACAGGTACAAACTTTAGCTCATATTGCTCTGCCCACAGGCTATGTGAAACACAAACTAGCAGCTTAACAGCTGTTTTGTGTTCTTAGATGATTATAACAATCGGCACAAACATTGAAAATCAAATTTTCATTCCATTGTGTCTCATTATGTAATGCCTTACTGCGACTTCGTCCAGTTCAAATAGTTGTGTAGGCTGGAATTAACTTTTTGTATGAAATCAGTGATTTTGAAAGTTCGACATTTTACTGAATCATAGTTTGCCATGTTTCGTAATATTAAGTCGATAATTGATAAATATCTTATAAATAAAAAACAATATTCAGAGAAAGCAGTTTCTTTATGCTGAAAATAAAGTGAGTCCGTGTCTGACTGAGCGCAAAAGCTATTTCAAACATTTAACGTGGTGGTATCCTTTTGTGCAGTGCTTATGTGGTGATTTTTTAAAACGTTGACCTTTTGCAATTTTGGGAGTTGGAAAGAGCTTTATACATAGTTTTAAAGCTTATAATTAGAAAATTCACATGAGCTTGCGAAACTAGCAAAAATCTTCTGACATAACGGCTAAATATGGACCAAAAATATTGGCCAATAGTTCTTTTTTATATGAAGGACATATGAGCCGAGGAGCTTTTTAGGTTGGCTCAGCAGGTCTTAAGGATCAAGAAAGTCGGTCAAATGCACGGTAACACAAAATTTCGCAACTTCGCATTGAGTTTTCTGCTAGGTCTATCCGCAAATGTGCGAAACCTCACTCTGCCAAAAATCTACGGAATTCGTCAACCAGTTTTTTGAGAAATCGATGTTCAAAACAACACTGGTAATCGCAGTTTTGCCAAAACTGTTTTCGGCCAAATCTTAGCTTAAACCAACAAACTCCAGCCAATAGGCATTGAAAAATGTGCAGTGAGACTGTGTATCTTTACTGTATTTTTACGGATCGGGCCGAGGTGAAATTTTTACGGGCCGGGCCGAGGTGAAATTTTTACGAGCCGGGCCGAGGTGAAATTTTTACGGGCCGGGCCGAGGTGAAATTTTTACGGGCCGGGCCGAGGTGAAATTTTTAGGGCCGGGCCGAGATGAAATTTTTACGGGCCGGGCCGAGGTGAAATTTTTACGGGCCTGGCCGAGGTGAAATTTTTAGGGCCGGGCCGAGGTGAAATTTTTAGGGCCGGGCCGAGGTGAAATTTTTACGGACCGGGACGAGGTGAAATTTTTAGGGCCGGGCCGAGGTGAAATTTTTAGGGCCGGGCCGAGGTGAAATTTTTACGGACCGGGCCGAGGTGAAATTTTTACGGGCCGGGCCGAGGTGAAATTTTTAGGGCCGGGCCGAGGTGAAATTTTTACGGACCGGGCCGAGGTGAAATTTTTACGGGCCGGGCCGAGGTGAAATTTTTAGGGGCCGGGCCGAGGTGAATTTTTTACGGGCCGGGCCGAGGTGAAATTTTTACGGGCCGGGCCGAGGTGAAATTTTTACGGGCCGGGCCGAGGTGAAATTTTTAGGGCCGGGCCGAGATGAAATTTTTACGGGCCGGGCCGAGGTGAAATTTTTACGGGCCTGGCCGAGGTGAAATTTTTAGGCCGGGCCGAGGTGAAATTTTTACGGGCCGGGCCGAGGTGAAATTTTTACGGGCCGGGCCGAGGCGACATTTTTACGGGCCGGGCCGAGGTGAAATTTTTAGGGCCGGGCCGAGGTGAAATTTTTACGGACCGGGCCGAGGTGAAGTTTTTACGGATCGGGCCGAGGTGAAATTTTTACGGACCGGGCCGAGGTGAAATTTTTACGGCCGGGCCGAGGTGAAATTTTTACGGGCCGGGCCGAGGTGAAATTTTTACGGGCCGGCCCGAGGTGAAATTTTTAGGGCCGGGCCGAGGTGAAATTTTTACGGGCCGGGCCGAGGTGAAATTTTTAGGGCCGGGCCGAGGTGAAATTTTTGCGGCCCAGGCCGAGGTGAAATTTTTACGGACCGGGCCGATGTGAAATTTTTACGGTCCGGGCCGAGGTGAAATTTTTACGGACCGGGCCGAGGTGAAATTTTTACAGGCCGGGCCGAGGTGAAATTTTTACGGGCCGGGCCGAGGTGAAATTTTTACGGGCCGGGCCGAGGTGAAATTTTTACGGGCCGGGCCGAGGTGAAATTTTTCGGGCCGGGCCGAGGTGAAATTTTTACGGACCGGGCCGAGGTGAAATTTTTACGGGCCGGGCCGAGGTGAAATTTTTACGGGCCGGGCCGAGGTGAAATTTTTACGGGCCGGGCCGAGGTGAAATTTTTACGGGCCGGGCCGAGGTGAAATTTTTACGGGCCGGGCCGAGGTGAAATTTTTACGGGCCGGGCCGAGGTGAAATTTTTCGGGCCGGGCCGAGGTGAAATTTTTACGGGCCGGGCCGAGGTGAAATTTTTACGGGCCGGGCCGGGCCGGTCCTGAAAATTCAGGCCCGTGAAGGTCACTATTGTCTACTCTCCGGAAAAATGGGAGTCCATTGCACCAAGAGTACATAATAATAAGAGTATGCCACTAGGCACACTCTATGTTATCAGAGCAAAAACTATGCTCTGCACGCTAACGGCCCACCCCCCCCCCCGCAAATCAGACCCTAGTCGAAACGGGGGTACGCTCACTCGCTCTATGTTTATGTGCTTAAGCTCGAAAACACAAGCAGTGCGTGCGCGAATTTTGTGCCTGCTTTGAGCTTTAGAACACAAACATAGCGCTCAAAATTTTTTAAATTGAAGGGTCTAATGTGCGGGGGGGGGGCCGTTAGCGAGCAGAGCATAGTTTTTGCTCTGATAACATAGAGTGTGCCTAGTGGCACACTCTTATATTATGTACTCTTGATTGCACTGAAGCCTGTACTTTTCACATTTGAATTGTAGACGTTAGCAACAGCCATATAAACAGCATAGTTGACTATCTGCTCTATGCTTGGTCGAAAGTGGCAATGTCTCTTAATTGCCCCATTTTCGAGAAACGATACAGTATCTTGACTAGCTGCATTTAACTGAGCTAAAGTTAACATTTCCTGTACCCTGCGTAAGCACCAAGACTCGGGTGATTCAAGAAATTCAATGTTCCAGTACGATAAAGTCTGCAGTAAAGTATCAGAAAACCTTAACACACACCTTTTCTACACAAAATTTTACCATCACAGTTACCACATAGAAAGCACAGACTATTTTTAAAATCTACTGTATACAGTACCAAGAAGGAAAGTAAACGACTTTGTTCTTTTTTGACAGATCAATAATAGATCAATCAAGACTATTGAACGAATCAATATATCATAAAATTTGAGCGCAGTCCGAAAACTGTTTATAATTAGAGTCTTCACCCTCCCCGTGATGCGCTTGTTACATTACAGCAGTTTACATTTATGTTTATCATTACGTTGCGACTTGGTTTATCTGTTTAGGTCTGTTCTTTTTATTCCGCCGGAGGCGGAATACTTGTAATGGGTTGACCGAAGTTGCTGTGCAAATTCAAGGAAGTTACATTTTGTTGACTATGTTTAACACATAATCCTACTATGGTTGTGTTTTTCTAGTGGGGGGAGTGGTGGTTGAAGTTTGTTTAGAGTCAACAGTTTCCCGGTATGTCATATTTTTTGGCGTGATGTGGACTTTTGTTATCTTCAAAATTTAAACAAAAAACATCAGAAATCATTTACAAAAGAGGGGACTTTGCGCAATCTTTACGAAAAATTTGTATTTCCTGCCCCCCTTTGGCAGAATAGAAAATCAGCTCTCATAGAAGTTGAATATTTGAATATGCAAATGAGATAAACATTCTAGAAAACAGTTAACGTTGAACCGTGTCTCAGATCAGTGGGTCATGTAAATCAAATACTGAATAAAATTCAACAAATGCAACGGAATCTTTCTGAGGTTCTTAGTAATGGTCATGGAGTTATTAATGTCTGTTATATAACTTTTTAAATTCCTTAGACTGTCTGTTAAACTCCCTAATTGGTCAGAGCTTTATTTGTTAAGAATAAGGTTTTCTAATTTTCTTCAAATCACTATAACACTATCGTCGCTCATGAAAAGAGTCAAACAGAGCATCGAGTTGGGTTTTGGGAAACGATGAACTTATGCAGCAAGTGTGCGAAGACGTCCAATTGTAAAACGGTATGAAAATTTCTTCTAAATTTTACAGGTTTAGCCGAAATGTTTTCCAGCGAGTTACTAGTTACGCTAAAGTGTCGCAAACGCTGATTCTGGTTAAGAATTTGCAAAACTAACTAAAGCCGGACTGAGGTTGGTTAGACTATATATACATTTAAACTACACTTAGACGAATCACTTCCACAGTGCATACCAAATTTGGGTTTCAAAAAGAGTCGATGAAATTTGACTCCCTGTTCAAGTATAATGTGGATTGTGGAGGATGGGAACAGTAGACGTGAAAGTGATAGACAAGAATTAAATAATTAACAAATGGCCCACCCCCACGCTAAATGGCTATAATTTTCTTAAAGCTCAAAGGACAGTCACTGATCAGACGGCTGATGCGTCAGGTAAAGTCAGCTAACGAAAATTAAACTTATTTAAATATTTTAAATTTAACTATTTCAACGAATTGTGCTTTACTGGTACAATTTTGGGAATTTTATTCAACAGAAACAGGCTGTTAACATAACCCCGAAATCTAACTTCGCAGCCCTGAAAGTGATGAACTAATAAAATAACCTCATTAAAGGTTTAGGCATCAGAGGTGCAGTATTTTTGGTCGTGCAAACGGCAAAACAGACAAGTTAAAGTTGTACAAACCGACACTTAATTGCTAACACCTAGGCGGAATTATACCCCTTTTAGGGGTTACTTGTTTCGTTTGCCACGCTACTGTAGAAGGATAGTACTTTACAGGATGTGATTAAGTATTTCGACCATAACCTCTCACAGAATGATTTTTACTTGTTCTCTCGTTATTGGTGTTGCAACACTAATACGTAAAGGTAGGAGCAAGAGCCTGGTTTTTATCCCACCGACAATTCACAGCTTGTATCCACGGTAGGTAAAGTGCGCCAGAGAACGGTTGAACTTGGTTGGTGCTGAAACCATTATTGGGTAAGGCACTTCTGTGTGAAGGCCTTGATAATTACTGCAACATAAAAAGGCGTGTTTCAATGACTTATACAAGCTTTCATTCATGAAATTATTTCAAAGGTTAAGTCTAAAATTATTGCTAAAGTTCTAAAGTTTCAACATGTGCTTTCAAGATACAAATGGCATTACTAATAAAACAAGCAACAGGACCAGTGCAAATGAAAATTCGAAGGTCAGTCGGAGCTCAAATTGGATGTGGAATGGATTAATGACGGCTTCCACAAATGTTATTAGGAGTTTCTAAATTGTGACTACTGAGACCTACATTGGCACGCTAGTAGTATAGAAATGGGGATTCTGGCTCAGAGGCGCAGGAGGCTCTTGAGTCAGATTCTACGCAACTAAAGTCTGACCAAAAATATAGAATGCGAAATTGTTTTCTTTATATATCAAAACGCTTCAAGATAGCTACCACAAAGTGTATATTTTCTGAACCGGACTGATGAGATCTTTCTTTTTGTGAAAATTTTTTTGAAATTTCCCGTGCGATTTCAAAGGGCGCCGCTTTTATATGTCCAGAAAGATTGTCTGAAATCCCTACGCAGTAAATTTCAACTTTCTTTGGTTGGAAATTGCGTGAGTTATTCCATTTCATCGATTTTCAAAATCCTTTGATCTTGCCGCTTTTTCGACTTTCACTGGCTACTACTCGTGACTCGCTCAGTGGAAAAGGTTTTCGATTAGATTTTCAGGACCGCTTAGGCGTCAGCTTTGATCTGATATATGTGGTATTTCGAAATTTGAAAGTCGAGTTTTTCGAAAAATACCAATGTTTGACGCAAAATTTTGGAATAGCGATTCTAGCAAAAGTGAGTAAAAATAACATAATCATAAAGTTCCATCTGAGTTGTATCCGACGATATAAAGTTTTCGCGGCCACTACTTGTATTGCGCGAGCAATCAATTTTTAAACAATTTCCCTTATTTCAGCTGGTTTTTGGCTGTCTTTGATGTTGCCGCTTTGATTTCCTGAGCCAGTGTTAACTATCAAAAACCAGCTGAAATAAGGGAAATTGTTTAAAAATTGATTGCTGATTGCTAAAGGGAGCAAGGAATGGACTTCATCTCCAACACTTTGAAGGATGCTAACGTTGACAGGGTTATAATCAAGGGTATTTCCAGTGGAACCTAATTTGATCTGGGTTAATGACCGGGGGAAACGTTATCAGGGTAACTGAGGCTGGTACCTTAGGGGTTCCCAGCTACATGCTAATGCATGGCGATGAAAGCAATGGTTGCTGTCCAGATCACATGCTAAGAGATGGAGCGAAATATTGTTCAGCTCACCGAGCATATCAACTGCTATATTAATTCAAGGATGAAGAACAAGATAGTGAATAGCATTTATGTCGATAATGTTTGTTGTGTATAACATGCTTGTTGTTATCTTATTCAGTAAAAGATCAAACTAGTTGATGTTTATTGATAGGTAGGAATTATCTGTTAGCATCTTTGCATTCTTGCACGTCAGTATGGTTACATCAGCATGCTTACATGCTTACGTCGGCATGCTTACATTTTTACATGTCAGCATGATTACATGCTTACACATCAGCATGCTTACATGCTTACGTCAGCATGCTTATATGCTTACGTCACCATGCTTGTTTAAGGAGCCTTGCAAACCCTTCTAAAATCTGGTCGCGCAACCAAAAACCAGTTAGTTTTATGGAAGTTGGATAATTAAGGCGATAGATCTAGGTTAAATTGATTCATGTTGGAACTAAATAATAATGCAATCTGGGGCAATGTCAGGACTTATGAGGTGTTCGTTCAAACCTTGCTATCTCAAAGAATATCAGTTTCTTTACGACCACGATGTGATTCTGAATTTTGTAAGTTTGAACAGTCGCAGCGCAGACTTGCCTAGCGATGCTGAGTCTGGCATCGAACTGTTATTTGTGCTTACCTAAAACTTCTAGGCTGTTTTGCTAATATCATAGCAACATTGTGCTTTTCGGCAAATCTACTTTTTATTTAGTATGTAGATAATGTTCGATTATCTACTTAGGATCAGGTCGATAACTTTGACATATAGATATCTATAAAGAAGTAGGTATTGTCCTACCCAACTATGAGACACGAGTTTGAAGCTACGATGTTTAAATATACATACATTAATTACACTGCATACATTATATACATTACAATACATTATGCTACATTATACATATAAAAGTCAAAAAGTTCTAACGTTCAGTTTATTCTTCGTCTTCACTTGAAAGAGAAATCGGAGGTTGAACTCGTTTGATAATATCCGGTGATTCTTTGAATGCTTTAATGTAGCAAGCCTCTACATGTGATGATTGGTCTCTTTGGCGTCGTTTTGTTTCCAACTTTGCCATTCTTTCTTCAATCTCTTCAAAAGCAGGTGATTCCTTCACGCGCTCAAATGATGCTGCCAATCGATTCAATAGTTCCATTTGTATATATGGAAGTAGTTTGTTGTAACATTAATTAAAGCTATTATTGGTGGCATTAAAATGTTTCTTGAAAATACAAATGGGATCCAATATTCAATTTTGAAACCGATATTAATAAAATATTGACAAAGTTTAAATCTACCTTGCATGAATGCTTTCATCAACATGTTCCTTTCTCTTTTAAACATGACAAAAAACAAAGGTATCCTTTTTCGGCACCAACGATACGTGCTCATAAATGCAAGCTCATTTACATAAACAGTACAAAGTTCATCCTTCTCGTAAAAACCAAATACGCTGGTTAGCGGCAGCAAAAAATCGCGAAAAGCTTAAAAGAAAGGACGAGGCATGTGAACAAGGTTATTGAAGCCGAAAATGATGGATTATTTTGGCCTTTTGTCAAAGCTAAGCTAACATCAAAATCTGAGATTCCGGTTATCAAATCGCAAAATATGCTAATTGTTGACGACAAAAAAGGCAACTATTTTTAATAATTTTTTCTCACCGGTTTTCACGCAAGATGACAACAGCTTATTTAATTTCTTACCAAAAACAAATGAATTTCTTGAAAATTGTACTTTTGACGAAGAAATTGTAAGAAAGCATTTGAAAAAGTTTAAACCTTAATTTAGCTGTGGAGTAGACGGAATTCCGCAATTTTGCTGATGACTTATCATATCCACTGCCAAAATTATTTACTGTATCCTTCGAGCTATCAACAATTCTAGAGGGATGGAAAATTTCAAACATTGTGCCTATTCATATAAAAGGTGATAAATGCTGCGTGGAAAAGTACAGACCAATCAGCTGATGTACTATGTGCTTATTCAAAAATAATGGAGTCTATTGTAGATGAGGTGTTGTCATGTTTTCTCAATGTGCATAGGCTTGCGTCTGACAACAGGCATGGTTTTAGAGCCAAAAGATCAACTGTTAGTAAAATGTTGCCAACCTTAAACGAATGGACTACTGCACTTGAAGCGCAAAAGTTTATCGACGTTCTTTATATACTTTATATAGCAAAAGCAATCGATACGGTATCCCATGCAAAGTTGTTAATTAAACTAAAAGGTTTTGGTATTTCCGGTAAATTTTTGAATCGGTTTCAAAATTATTTGAAGGAGCGGAAGCAATATGTGCAGATTGGTGCGTCAGTATTTTACGCAGTGCACGTTTTTTCTGGTGTTCCTCAAGGAAGTGTCCTAGATCCAAGTCTGTTTACTATATTCATGAATGATAGAGGAATGCCTACCATGTACGTCAGCAAAAATATATGAGGATGATACTAAATTTTATCTTGCCTCAAACGATCCAATCTCTTGTAATTTTGTTCAGACTGATATTAACAGCATACTTAAATGTGCGCATAAAAATCAATTGAAAATCTCATCTCAGGAAATTTTCTCAGAAATCAAACCTGATGTAATTTGGATGTAACAATCCCTAACATGTTTATTACTTTGATAATGTACAAATTGAAACAAGTAATTTTATGAAAGATTCTTGGTTTAACAGTTACTTCAAACTCAAAGTCGTCTATGCATTGTATAACTTTTGCCTGAACGGGCATGTAATGGTGAATGTTTTGTATCGAAACTTTAGTTCTACAGCAGCTAATTTTTTGGTTAAGCTATATGCAACATATATACGCCCGAAACTAGAGTATGCTAGTGAAGATTGGAGTCCTTATTAGATCAAAGACATCGAATTAATCGAAGAAGTTCAACGAAATTTTACTTATTTAAGCGCATTCCAGGTTTTTCTAAGTATTCATACCCAGAACGGTTGAGTGAGGATGTTGAGATTGGAAAGTTTAGAGGAAAGGCGTTTGCGCCGTGACTTAGTTATGGTTTATAAACTAATTTATGGTTGTGTTGATTTAGATTTTACACAATATTTTTTGTTTAATACTGTGGATATAACTCGAGGCAACAGTATGAAATTAGAGAAATGCTTTAATCGCCTAGACATAAGAAATAATTTCTTTAGTGAAAGAATTGTGCAATATTGGAATAGTCTCCCTGAAGACATTGTACTGTCAGTTTCGGTCCATGATTTTAAAAGTCGACTCGCAAATGTTAAGTTTCAGAAGAGTCAAGAGGATCGGGTTAATGTAGTCAATTTTCGGCCCATTCCGAACCTCATTAACCAGTGATTTGTGATTTAATGTGAACTCGTGGTGTTAAATGTTACTATGGTTTTATTATGTTTCTCTTTAACAGCATTCGTAATCTTTGTTGGTTGGTTAATACTAATAATAACAATAATAATAATACTAATAATAATAATAATAATAATAATAATAATAATAATAATAATAATAATAATAATAATGATAATAATAAAGACAACCTCCAAAGGACATTAAACTTTCAAGGTCATTGACTCCCGGAGTCAGGCATGAAACAGTGGTCCTATACTACCATTGTTGGCACTGATGTTTTGCGCTTCTCTGCGCACTGCGCGGGGGTCAGAATATTGCCGCGCACTGCACAGGTGTTTCGGATTCTGTCATATACATGCATAGGTATTGCGCATGTGTGAGCTGAAAGACAAATGCATCTTCCAGTCAACCGGCTAACTAAATTCTTTATTGTGTATTACTTAACTCCTCCGTAAATGTTTTGTATCCTAGAAACACCTTCTCTGTTTTTGCCTTCAGTACCAGCATATCCAAGAACTTGTTAGAAGTGCAATGTTAACGTATGTGTTATTCTTAAGCTACAAAAACGAAGTTATAAATAATGTAGGACCTTTTCTTATTTATATTATATCTCATTTTTACGAAACTCTTCAGAATTTTCTAGCGGTGTGATATGTTAAGATGTTCAGTAGTGCAGAAACGGTTAGGACATGTAGTTGCTAGTGCTAAGCCGTAGGGCTGGTCATGTAAATTGATATTGATATTGATATTTATTGCCAGCCAAAAAAGAAAACAAAAGTAAACCAACTAAGTAAGTGATTACAACATAAGTAATATAGATAGGTACATTACAAGAGCATATACCTATTATATATACTTGGTATAATTATGGCTAACAGCAGCCAGGATTGGCCGATTTGCGACTACTAGCATCCGACTGCTTGCATTAAGGTTAAATCTTAAATTTGCGATTCGGTTTTTGAAAGATGAAACGGGAGTGCAAGAAACAATTTCCCATATCTCACTACCCTCTAACTAAAAAAGTACTTTCTTATATCTAAATTAATTATTATTAGTGATTAGCAACTATTTTGCAATTATGTCCTCTTGTTACATCAACTTCTCTCAAATTAAAGAACTCGCTAGGATTTAAGACTGCGACACCATCAATAATTTTGAATGCCATAATTAGGTCTTTCGGAATAAACCTTGTTTCCAGTGTTGGTAAGTTTAATTTTTCCAAACGTTCAACATAGGATTAACCTGCTAAAGTAGGGAGTCTTCTCGTAAATAACCTTAGCACTTTTTCTATCAACTCTATATCTTTTTTGAAGTGTGAACTTTGGTATAACATAGCCAAATAAAGTTTGACTAGCAAGTTAACAGACCCTGAACGAAAGTTTCTGTAGATAAGATTAACCGTTGAAAACCCAGTTACCGCAACCTTGGCTATGTGCTTTGAGAATTTCAAATCGATATAGTTACTGCTAGATCATTGCATGCATCAGCTGGAATTATTTGCTGATCATTAACGAAGTATTGCCAGTGCGCATTTGTGTAGCCTGAATGAAGTAGATTGCATATGTGAAAAGCAATATTTAAAAGATTTTGCCTTACTCATCGTGCGACAATATTTATATCTTGTTGCATTAAAATTGATCCGATTGGCTCAGAGTACGAAAGTTAGAACTTTGTGTCATCAGCAAATTTGTTTGCCGACATATGAGATAAGCAATTTTCAAGATCGTTCATAAAAACAAGAAAGAAATGTGAGCCTAGGATACTGCCTTGAGGAACCCCAGAAGCAACTCTTTAACTTCAGAATTACAGCCATTAATGTTAACAAACTGCTGGCGACTTGTCAAGTAATCCTGAATCCAGCGGAAAAATTTACCCAATATTCATAATCTTTCAATTTTCGAAGAAGTTTAGCATGAGATACTGTGTCAAATGCTTCGGCTATGTCTAAGAACAAAACAGCAACAACATTCCTCGTCTCAATTTCACGTGTCCAATCATTAAGTGTTTGCAATAATTGACTCACGGTAGACCTTTTTGAAATAAACACATGTTGGTTGGGAGAGAGTAAATTTTTGGTTTTTAGGTAATTTATCACTTCATCATCAACAATAGATTCCATAGTTTTGGGACAAGAATATAGCAGACTAAAACTAATAGTGTGTAGTGGTTTTCAACATGCTTATAAGCCTTTTTTACCTGGATAATTTTTGCAGTTTTCCACTCCTGGGGAAGTATCCCTTGATTGAAGGAGCAGTTAAACACAATGGGAGGGGGTAAACTAACTCACGAGCAAGTTACCAAAAGCGACTGAGGAATTTCATCAGGTCTTGAACTAAGCTTTGGTTTTAATTTTAAAGTGTTCTAGTACATTTACATATGAAAACGAACACGAACTAAGTTGATAATTACTTATTTTAGGAAAGCTAAAATTATCAGGTAAGTCATGAGTAAATACAGAAATAAAAAAATTTGTTGAACTCTTCTGCTACCTCAAAATCTCTAGACAGCATGCTGTCCTGAGTTTGTATTATAGGAATGTCAGAATTTGGAGATAAATGGGATTTAACATATTTTCAGAAGTTTCGTTCATTGCGCGAAGATAGTATTGCCTGTTCCGCTCGTAACAAATCTTGTCGTTTCAGCGTTCTGGAACAACGAGCAACCGACAAGCTTGATCTAATCGTCTTTGGGGGAGGGGAGGAGGTGGTTACCTAGGGCTTGGTATAGCTTCTTTAAAGTTTGCTATCATTAAGAGTGCGAGCTGGATGGCTGAAGGCAGTTTGACAACTAAACGCATTTAGCTGTAGACGACTCCTGGACTAGCAGATTTTGTTCTTCTCAAGTTCTGTACATTCTTGTGATATGTTTATGATATTTTCAGAAAACTAGATGGTTCAAACTTTCATGCATGTTGTTGCTGCTGTGTTTGCTGCACGTTTGTTGCTGTGTGAACACAAACCAGCAGATCACTGATCATGAATGAACTGAATGATAAGAGAAATTGGGAAAAAACTTTGAAAAACTACAAATGTTCAATGTGTGAGCGGACGCATTTCGAGGCGTATTGCCTCGACACTTTTATTCTTCAGAAATGTCACAAGATTTGGGCCATATAAAAAGGTTTCTCAAATGTCTTGTAATGACGCTTTCTTTAACACTTGGTCCAGAACAATATCATAAGGGCAGATTCCTCCTTCAAATGGAACCATTTTTACCTTGCAAGCTATTTTGAGAGAGCAGATTTTATAACTGATGGCCGGTGCTATTACTTGATTTGGGTCTTATCCCGATTACCCCTCCCCACCACTCAAAATCCTTAAAACTTGACCAAATGAGCTAAAATTTGGTGTAGGTATGTTTTCGCATACATATATATATATATATATATATATATATATATATATATATATATATATATATATATATATATATATGCAAAATATATGCAAATATGCAAATTCGCGAACTTAGACTGAAATTTGTGTATTGTCACATTCAATATCCACAATATGGGTGGGTGTACGATAGCGCACACCTGTTCAGGTTTATCAGCTAAACCTTAGAGCCAGTGTACTATAATTGCTTATTTTTCGTTACGCTTCCACGAGCTTAACATATACTTCAAGTAGTATAGCAGTCAAGCAGTCAAGATAAGATTTTTCTTCGTCTAATAATTGTAAATTCTAATTTATCGACTAAACAACTTTCCGCATAAACTCAACGCCTCACTTACATTATTAAACGAACTTAAATTTAAGAACTAGCCAACTCAGCCAAATTTAATTTCACAACTGACCATCGCACTGAAGTAACAGTAACAGTAACATAGTAACAGTAATCCTTGGCGCTGCAACTCAAAACATAAGTAATCCATAACACTGTGAACAATAAAACTTAGTAATCCATAGCGCTGCCAGCCAAAATTGCAGTAATCCATAAAGCCGAAAGCCATAGTTTCATATTCGACAAAATTTTGCAGAAATATTGGGGTGTTTATGTTTAGTCTAAGTTTCCGGGGTCGCACCAGAATCAAATCTGTTTTCGGCGGCCAAAATTTTCCAATTTTTGGGTAGTTATTCAAGTTTAGGCTGGCTTGCTCTCCAGCCGTTAGGATAGCAGTAAAGCTAATGTTACGTATTTATAGTCTATCATATTTTCTTTCAGTGCGCCTTAATGTAGACGTTTTCATATAATAAAACATCTGCGAGAAAGTTTTAAGCATGTATGTTGGATATCACTAAATCGGTGTGTCACCTCTAAATTAATAGAGACTTCACACTATTTTGCACAGGCACATTCTTCGTATGACTGCAAAGAACGAAGGCCCTGCTTCTTTAAAGAGTAAACGGATTAGATTAGAATTAATCCACATTAAAGAAATAGCACCTCGAATTAAACGGATTAAAATTTAATCCAACGAGTTAAACGCATTAAATTTAATCCTATTTCTTTAATGCACCTAGGATTAAAATTTTAATCTAATCCTGTTTCCTTATGCACACTTCGGATTGAAAAATGAAAGAGTTAATTTTAACCCGGTCTGCTTATTCGCTGTTTCTTTAAATATTAATTTTAATCCGTTGAATCCATCTCCATCATTTTCAACTAGTTTTTAATCCTCGTGTAGCTACTCTGATTAAACGGATTAAAAGTTGGAGGGTTAAAATTTTTAATCGCTGTTGCTTTAATGGTGGATAAAGTGGATTAAAATCAACTCCGTGGATTAGAAACTGTCGGATTAAACGAGTTAATTTTAATCCATCTAATCCATTTAATCCGACCATTTCAATCTTTAAAGAAATAGGCCCTAAAAGACAACAAACTTGGGGTAGTCCCAATTTAGTCGCCCTCTCCCTTAAGCAAACTCGTATCAAATTTGTACGGGAGAAATTATTGAATTTATTTGTGGCATCTCTTCCGTCTCTCCAGGCACTCTCAGTGAAAAATAGCAGCTAAAAGTTTAACACTGATTGTGCACCAGTGAAACTCCGTTGAATTTTGCGGGAAAGGGTTAATATAATGTGCGCAGTGTCGCCATTTTGCAGGCAATACTGTCACATCCAACATCCAGCGTACTTTCTTTTTTCGGTTGGGACGATATCGTCCATTCACCTAGTTGTATGTATTAGCTAGCAGTGAACAATAATGGGATTACTGTCTCACCTTCTCTGAGAATATGGTTGAAGACCAGCCAGTGAACTAAATAATTTCTTGAGCTAAGTCTCCCGCAATTTCTCTTTTCAGCACGAGCTGATGCAAGAATTTCTTTAGATGGTTATTGTTAGTGCAGCTGTTCGATGTATTGATAACAATAGTGAGATTATCAATAATGCAGACACCTTTTCTCGTTAGATTCTTTTTAGTTTTTATGAACATACAGGAAAACTTACGGGTGCTTTCTTGGGAGTAGACATTAGAGATAAGGACGAACCGGACTTTTCTCACTAATAATATACACTACACACAAGTTGACCTCAAGGAGAGTCTAGCATTAAGAAAAAAGAAACTGAAACTGAAAGATCGGAAATATGACAGAGAACTTTTTCGAATTACAATGTTCAGGTCGGATCAGCTCTGCCAAAATCCTTATCTCTAGTAGACATGGTTTCAGATTCAGAATCCGTGCAGAAGTTTTTCCTAAGTTTTCTAAGTTTAAGTCTGAGTTTTAAGAATCTTTTTCCTTCATTACTACTTAATGATTATGCAGGAGAGTGTAGTGCATATGTATGGCAAGGTAAATCAACGTGATTATGTTCCAACTCTTACGATTGTTTTTAATATATTTTAGTTCACAGTTTGGAAAACGTCGAAATTTTTGTTGTATTATTATTTCGGATACAAATGTCTTCAGCAACCGTTAAATGATTTCCATCTACTACCACATTTCTGTGATTGTAATCCTATACAACAAAGGTAAACATACCTGGCATTTCGTCCGAAAGATTTAGAATTTAGAAAATAGTCTGTATTTGTGAATTTTAGGAATTTTATTTATTTTACGAATTTTATTCATGAACTTTGTTATATACTTATGAACATTTATTTCAACATGAAGCTTCTTGGGGAGTTTCCGCGGAAACTAAGCAGCTTGATGCATGCTAATTTTTTTCTAAACTATGTGCATAAGTCAAATATCTGCCTGAAAGCCCAGTTATAAGCAATTCGCAGAATAAAGGATCTTTGCGTGTCCCAAACAGGGAATGCAGCTACTTCTCCACCAGCTGTCCGATTTACGTTTCTAGCTTAAGGGGGGGTTGCTTTTTTGGGCGATTTCTCGACCTTCTCCAATTTTGCTCATTTTTACATATGTTGTACTCCCAATGGGTCCGCGAAACAAGACAAGTGCGTTTTGCGCAATATTGCTTCTATCGTTCTGTAGAGTCCTTCAAAGGTGACTCTGACATGTGTTAAACATAGGAAAATGTAAAAGTTAAGGTGAAAAAGTTTGTGTCCAAAAAATTTTTCGCTGTGTGAGAGACTCAGCTCTGAAATTTTTTCACACTTGTTAAGGACATAATGTAGAGTGCAGCGAGTGGCTTTGGTGCAATTCTGTTGAGAATTGGAATTTTGGCAAATAGCCAAACTCGGAATTTTCACAAATTCTGACTTTAAAACTTTGCCAAAATTTTAATTCTCAGCAAAATTGCACCAGTCACTCGCTGCACTCTACATTATGTCCTTAACAAGGGTGAAAAAATTTCAGAGCTGAGTCTCTTAGACTGCGAAAAAATTTTTGGACACAAACTTTTTATCTTAACTTTTTCATTTTCCTATGTTTAACACATGTCGGAGTCACCTTTGAAGGACTCCACAGAGCGATAGAAGCAATACTGCGCAAAACGCACTTGTCATGCTTCGCGGACCCATCGGGAGTACAAAATATGTAAAAATGAGCAAAATCGGAGAAAGTAGAAAATTAGCCCTAAAAAGCGACCCCCCCCCCCCTTAAGAAGACAGTAGAGATTATGATTTTTGCTGGCAAGTCGGTTCGAAGGCGCGGTTGGGGCATTAGACAGCTAGCAATTTTCGTTTTTTCATAAAAGTGGTTTCTTCTATTTGTAAGGACCTGCAAAGATTCCAATGCAAGAGCACCGTTATACCTCAAGTGATTTGCAAACGTTAATAATCAGACTTGCTCATTAGTTCGCAAAGGTTGTTTTCCAACTTCTTAGTTAAAGCAAACAAAATTCGTTGCAGTTTTTCATATTCAAAACTTCAAGCTTGGCTAGCCGAATCGAACCGTCCTGAATCGGGTATATCTGCGAGGCTGAGCAGAGCAGGAAAAATCCCTTCGCCCTCATCTCCAAACAAGGTTGGCTGACAGATCCAAACGTGGTAATCGAACTAGGATCTGCTATTCAGCTCAGCTGCCATTTACGTTGGTTTTGATGTATTGCTAAGCTGCTTGTCTCTTCAAGATTGTCTGGAGCTGTATCCACATTTTATGGCAGTCATTCACTTAATGAATTGCCTACTAGGCCATGAATTTAAAGTTTGATTTTAGAAACAGTCTTGGCTGCATTAACAACTACGGTCACGAAGCCGACTGAGCCGCAAACGGGTGGGGGGTGTGGGTGTATGAGCGACTGGGAGGAATCAGAAAATGCTTGCTACTATGTAATGCCTGTTGAAACTGATGGAACAACAGCAGCACAACTTTGTCAGGGCATCGAAGTTGGAGCAAGCCTGCCTTATTTCGAAACAAGACAACAATTTGATGCCTTCATTCAGTACTTAAAGAGGTAACGTGGAGATTGGCTTAACTCTTGGGGCCATGGGAGTTCCTAAAAAGGTCTGCTCTTGTGGCAGTTTCACGTGTGTTGGGGCTGAAACCGAAACTACATGTAATCACAGAAATGAAAACATTTAATGATTTGAAGCCAATAAAATTAATCCAAGTTTTGAAAACTTCAAACCGCACTCTTAAAAAGAGTCCTGTACACGAATTATTGCAGTTTTCTACAAAAGTTCTCCTGTGCGGCCAGTCACTAGCGGAGTTCCTTGTGGTAAATATTGAAGAAAATCGTACTTTTTTACAGGAGTATCCTAATTTTTTAGAAAGGAATTTTTTAAGAAACCTCTAATTTTTTAACTTCTTCGGCAATTCCACATGAGACATACCAAACTTTTAGTTGTTACAATACAGGCATTGTATTGTTATTGACCTGGATTTATGGAAAAAGTGGGCAGGTACGACGTGGGGTGGCCAACTCGCAAAATATCGGAGTGGCCGTTAGAAAATTAGTATCTCCTGAACTTTATAACCACAAGGTGCAACGTGGTCCGCTTTAAACCTAGTTACTGATTGCTATGAAGAATATTATTAGTTAATACTTGTATAGCCACATGTTGCTTGGTTAGTAAGTTAATTTTGAAAAGGTGATGAAAATTCGTAAGTTCTCAAATTTTATAAGCATTTTTTGAATTAATTTTTCCGGAACGCAAGATAAAAATAAATTGCCTATACCGTTTAATAGAGGACGTTTATAGCTTTTGCATGATATAAGTATTGACTAATAATATTCATTGTAGCAGTCAGTAGCAAGTTTAAAGTGTACCATGTTGACACCTTGTGGTCATAAAGTTATCCGAAAATTAACACCTAAAGGCTGTTGAAAGACAGAAAATTTGAAAAATTCAAAACCTATGATCACTCTTGCCCTTATATCCTAAGTTAGCATGATCACCGTATCGACTAAAATGTAATTATAAGTTTCACCTGTATTAAATACTAGACTAACTAGTAATCCCTTCTACCAAAGTGTCAGATGAGCACTATGTTCTGTTTTGAGCTATGTTCTGCAGAGATCACAAGAACCTTTGTATTTATCAGCGACAAAGTGATTCCTGGAGTCTTTACTCTTATTTTTGTAAGAGTGAGGTCAATGAAAAAGACTAACGATTCCGTTTCCCTTCACGTCAGAACCTTTTGTTAGCTGTGAACAAACAGAATATTTGATTGAAGCTGAGGACATAGCAGTACAAAAGCCGTTACTAAATAGCGCTAGGCATCGTCCTAAGTTGAACCTCAGTAATCTGTTAATATTTATTTGTTCAGCAAAACGATCTACACTTCGTGGTTGGATGGCCAAGATGTGTCCGACAACAACATTTTCGTGCGTTACAATGACAAATCCGTGCTGAAGTAAGTTTGCTGGCTGAACCTGTTTGAAAACACTATTTTTATTTATAATTCATGTGTTCTTGCATGTCTAAAATTATTAGGTTAGCGGTATTTGGTAATAACAGTAAATAACAGTAAATAAGTAATAACAGTAAATGTATGAAAACTAAACGTTCCTTCCTAAACTGCGTTGTATTTTAGGGAGGAAAACCTTTTTTTCCACGATGGTGAGCCTAATGACGTAGGCCAAAAAGAACCGTGCCTTGTCACCTACACCTTTATTGAGCCGTGGGGCATAAATGACACACCTTGCCAACAAGATAAGCCAGTTATTTGTCAATTACAGCTCGGTAAGCGTAGGCCTTACGCGCCTTATCGTCGTTTTATAGCTGAAGTAGAAATTCCGGAATAAGTTACGGTTGGAGATGAATTTCCCACTACTGTTGTATAATAATCAATCTTATCAATTGTGAACGGGTCTTTTTGAAATGGAGTTGAGTGCACGCGCACTTCTTTTAAGGTGGGCGATAGTACTGCACTCATGAACTTGAGACCTATGAAATATGAGACCATGCATTCCATCCAGCATGGCCACCATCTCCAAAGCTGCAACGAAATGTGTAGTGGAAACATTGAAAGATAAAAACTAATTCGCGTTAGCTAACCTGTCTTGCTATTGAACAAAAACGTGAGAGCTCAAACATAATCCATTTAAGTGACTTCATCCGCACTTGTATAGGCCCTTTCCGTCATTATCGATGAGGGTGGAGATAGGAATAGAATATTCAATTTTTTACTTGCGCTATTGGCCTAAGTTCACGATTCCTATCTGGTCTTGATCAATTTATACAAAGTACGCCAAACGCAATAACTATAATGCCGTATGGACCATATTTCCTAACTATCTATTTTCGACATCTATTGTCTAGTGGCCAGTTACCGGTTGGTAGTCTGGGTATTTGCTCCATTTCAACACATCGACGTCGACCCCCTTTCGAATGGAAATTTCCACGCCAGCTAGACTTACGGAGTTCCTTTGGCTTTCCGACGACTATGAAAATTCAGAAATTTTCGCGCCCTGCTCAAGGGCTCCATTGAAACCAATTCAGAGCCAGCTGTAATTTTGTCAGTCGAAATAGTCGTTCCACCAGGTGATAGGGGAGGTTATACAGATTACACTGACGTATTCTGCCCAACAATCAACACTTGTATCTAGAACGCAGTTAATTATTTCAATGCGGTGAAAGCTTACCAGAAATTCGCAAGTAATTTGCAAGACTTTGACGGAGTCTAAAATTATCTGGTTGCATCGGGGACCCTTCAATTCTACATCCAAAGCAATTATACTCTACTCTAGCAATTATACTGGTGCCAGTCCCATCTTTGTTGAGTAAAAGCTAAAAGTCTAACACTGTTAGAGGGTTAAACTGTTAAGTCTGGTTCACACTGGTGTCTTATGTCTTCCGTCTTATCTTTTGTCTTGTGTTTTATGTGTTATGCTTTATGTGTTGCGTTTAGCACAGAATCGCTCAGACTGCTGTCTTATGTGTTTTGTCTGAAGTCAGCACAATTTGATGCTTTCAACAATTGGAGCCCAGCCTAACTGCAACGGGAGTGGTTTATCTGTTAAGACATAAGACAAAGTTGGACTTGGCTCATGTCATGACAAAACACAAAGACTTAAGACATAAAGCATAAAATACCAGTGTGAACGCCTGAAGACGCAAGAAATGGGGGCAAAAGACATAAGACATAAGACACCAGCGTGAACCAGGCTTTAGACTGATATTAGCATTACAGAAAACTGCTGTTAAAAAGTTGCCAATTTTAACAGTGTTTTATTTAACAGTTTCTTGAGTACCTCTGATGGAATTGTTAACCAATTTCTATGAATTGAAATACCTTACTTTTGACGACGTGATGGTATTTTGGATTTCAATTGGTAAGCGATCGTCGCAGGCCGTTATCATCACGCTGATCCAAATGACTCTCCTTACGAACCTACCCCGATACCGCTCATCAATTTCTACGGTCGGACGATCAGCCTCTGATGGATCCGGGTGGTCAACCGCCATCCAAATGACAAAACTATGGCTGGTGAACCGGAATCATTGGTGAAGTTCAGGAAGGCCGCCTAACGGGAGAAAAGGAGACAAAACTACCACCTTTGCCGAAGAAATTGTCTCCACTGATCCACTATCACGACTGGCGATCCCAGGAAAAAGAAAAAGCCTCCGGTGACCTATTCTGGTGGTTATCGCTACGTGGAGGATCGTCCTACCTATCCGGCAGATCACCCAGCCGGCTGACACTGTGGTCACCACTAGCCCACGACGGACCAGGTTCAACCAAATCATCGGTTGAAGAGGAAGAACTCTTGGACGACACAGATTCAAATGAGGAACGTGTTGTCGTCAACCCTCATACATCCGAACCCGGTAAACTCCATTAAATATGACATTTTCTCAATGGAAAGATGACTTTTCTGATATTGACATTCTTCTCTCTGGCATCTGAGTGGGTTTGACCCATTTCGCCCACTATTACGACGGCTCAGCCGATTTCAGAACCTAGGCTTGGAAATCTCCACTTGATCCTTTGGATTCGGATCGCTGTATATGCTCCATGTTTTATCAGTACTCCTGTGACAGTGACACCTATTTTGCATTCCATAATACAAGCCATATATTATTTTGAATGTTAGCTCGCGAATTTGAAATTTTCTTGTGTTTTGTATTTTGTATTTTTCTATGCTAATTTTGTTAATTTTGTTTAAAAGTAGTTACTTAAAGGGTATAATCTCTTGTTTTGTGTGCAATGTGTAATTCTCTGTGATTTTCCCTATGAATCTGGAATTTTCCTGTAGTTAGGTTTTGGATCTGTATTCGTCTGTGTTTGTACTATAACTTTGCCGTATATTATTAAATTTTTTTCTATTAGCAATTCAATACCAATTTTCATTGCTCACAATATGTGAAGTGTTTTACTTAAGAGGATTCAGTCCACGTGCTCTATATTCTATATTCCATGTTACTACCATTTATATAAAAAACCCAGTGACGTTACCGTCATATGAAAATACAAAATTTTTGGATCATTTGAGGGTGGGCAAATCCACTTCAAATATTTATTTTGTCATGCACATTTAAAACCATTAATAAAAACATTTTCGAACAGTTTCAAGCCAGATAAGCATGAATTGAAGCTTCCATAAAGGATTTTTCGAAGACGCAATGCCTCTTTTCCCTAAGATGTAATGAAATATTTAAGAGCGCTTAACATGAAATAGAAGCATTTCCGAGCCATAGTTCTATGAGAAGAATTCATCCTGGTCCTGAGAGCTTTCGATTCAAGTATAATATGCCATATTTTGAAAATTTTTCAAATTGCTGTTTTGGGTCTCAGGTTCCTGATTGGCGCACTGAGAAGTACTGGACAAAGCTGTCGGCATAATTCATGCAACAAACTGATCCTAGGACATGAATAAATATGCTGAAATACAAAAAATGTAGCTTGGTCGTAAATTGCCTATCATTCGAAAAAACAGAAATTTTCATAATTTTGCGGAAAAAACTAATTTCTGTGCCTAAAAGATCTCGACACTGGCAAAAGATTGCAAGTAACATTGGGTATCGTTCGAAACCTTCATACATATACTGTGTCACTGCGGAATTAGAATTTTTAGTTAGGGCTTCTATATTTTTATAATATGCAGTCAAACTTAGTGACCCCCATTTTTGATCACCAAAAACGACAGATTTTAGCGATTTCTGCAGTTCGCTAACTTCAAAAATTCATTAAAAATTTTTGAAGATCTAATTAAAAATTCAAATTCCACAGTGACACAGTATCTGTTTACAGGTTTAAACGGATACCAAATGTTACCTGGTATCTTACACATTGGTTTTTTGGCTCAAAATTATAATCGATACTTTTTCGATTTCCTATGTTTAACACATACATACCTCTACTTTGAGGTAAATTTTCTCAAAATCCGTAGGAGATCCAACTTAAATTTTATCCCATTTGCACACTCGTTAAAATATCCCACTTGCACAATAAAATATGTCAAAATGAGAAAAT
>JASAND010022338.1:30000-51031 GCA_030248195.1 Trissonchulus latispiculum
AAGGTTGAGGTCTCATGTGTTAAACATAGGAAACTTAAAAAGTTTCACTTTTTGGACTAGTGTCAAAAAATCTCGAAACTGGGCATTGCTAGTCAGCCTTTGTGTGGTATCATTAGAATCACCTGGTAAGGTCTGTGATTTGTTGGAATTAGAAATTTGATTTAGGTCTTTAAATTTTTTAATCAATTTTTAAATATTTAAAATTTGACCCGCTTTTAAAATGGCCTCAAATTTTAAATTTTAAAAACTAATTAAGAAAGTTTAGAAGCCTAAATCAAAATTCTAATTCCAACAAATCACAGAACTCATCCAGGATTTTCTAATGATACTAGACACGGCTGGCTAGCAATGCCAGGTTTCGTGATTTTTTGACACTACTCCAAAAAAGTGAAACTTTTTCAGTTTCCTAAGTTTAACACATGAGACCTCAACCTTGAGATGAAATTACGCAACAACCGTACGACTTACAACGTTAATTTTAAAACTCATTAAAATATACCGTTTGGACCATAAAATACGTAAAAATCAGCGAGATCGGAGAAAGTGGACAAACTTTGGACCCCCCTTAAGCTTGAGTCCTAGGCGCGAATACAAGAATCTCTAGCATTCTTAGAGGACCACTCATAAGTTATGAGGGGGGGCTACGAACGGGTTGGCACGACATCGTCGGCGAGAACTGCTTTTCTCCCCAACGTTAGCCAAAATATCAAAGTAAAAAAGTTTAGGGTGGGCAACAATATATCTCACAAACACTGTTTTTGGCAGGACGGTACAAATTTTGGTGCGAAAAATGGGATTTTTAGAATTGGTATTTTCAGCACTGGTGGATTAACGCTTTCACCAATTCTGAAACTTTCACCCATAAATGTTAACTGTTACAAGTACTAAATACTAAAAGAATTCCGGCTTTCGAGCGTTGCCTCCTTCTTCAGCTATACCAGCTCAAAGTTTGAAATTTGGCAAAAAGCTACGATGTTACCGCGCGCCGTTTTCGATATAATAAAATTGACAGTCCCTAGCCTACCCCAGCTTTTTACCATATATTAGGCTCTAATACGGGCAAACTATCTGTAAGTTTCGAGGGCTTTGGTTTTCTGGTTAGTGTGCTAGCAAGCTTTTTGTTAAGAAATAACCCTTATTTTTTGGCCTGAAAAGCTATCTAAGCGCAGTAAAAATTGGGTCAAAAAATTTTTATCTCCTATTTTGCCGAGAAAGTGCTTATAGGGGTTATTTGACCTGCTGAATTCGAATATCAAATCCGTTTTTCGATACGACGCTACCTTCGTGCAGTATGCGCTTACAACTGTCTTAAAGCTTTTTGGAGCGATCGAAATGCATACTTCGAGAAATCAAACTAAAATTTCTAAGCACTGGAGTGAGGTTTAGTGACCTAGCTTTCCGCACATCTTGGTACACTCACTGGCATATAATGCGCAGAGTTTCGGCCGATTCTGCCACAGTACTTTGGAGTAATTGGCTCACATCTTCGAAATGGCAATAAATAACAGCAACAATATCGATAGTGTAATGCGTCTATCAAAATAACGGAGGTAGGTGGTGTGCAGAGAAAGTGCTAGTTTCGTCAGTTTAATATTTATTTTCAATAAATTAGTGCTAATATTAGTGTCTACATCCAATATTTAGCACTAACTTTGCTGAATGCAAGCCCGTTTTAGAACTAATATCAGCAATATTAGTACTAACTTAGTGCTAACTTTTTTTTCGATGAAGGGTACTTTGCACTAAAATAGTTAAGGATGGTCCAATTTTAGCACTATTTTTGCGCTAAATATTTTCATTTTAGCACTCATTTTGCACTTTTTAAAAATTTTAGCAGTCGTGCAGATGTGCGCAAATATTTATCTTTCAGTAGAATTGCCATTTTATCATAAACTCTTTGCCATGTTTAGTGCAGATCTGATTAAAACCTAGTTCTACACTATTAGTGCAAGTCTCACCTACTTTAATTGTGCATTATGTACCTTAGTTAAAATAAACGTTGTTGCTTAAACTATTGTTGAATATTTTAACGGAACAGAACAAGTAGGATGTGGCTTTGCTAATATATGCGATCGGGATTTCTAAATGAATACTGACATAGAAACACCCTTGATTTTGTTTACTAAAGCTGCTATACCATTACAGATGTATTATAATAAATGTAATAAATTATGTCCACTGGTGAAGTACAGGCGCCTTTAATAGTTCTGAGATGTATTAAATACAACTAATATCACTGAACTTCTTCAAGACAAAGTATGCTGAATTGTGAACTCAGCCATTTGTAAAAACTTGAACGGAACATTGTAGTGCAGTGTCGGAGGCAATGTTTTGTAGCCCCAAATAATTAGTACCTCATTCTGCGATTCTTCACGTCGATTGGCCTGGCTCACAGGACAAACTGTGCATCAAACGGCTGCTAGGAGTATCCTAGTCCAAGGGCAATAGGGCTTAGAGTAGGGGCTCAGAAAACACCACAATTCTAACCATAGTGAACAACACTTGTACAATACAAACACTATTATCGTCGGGAACATTAGCACGTGTAGTAAATACAAATACTATTAAAACATGACTTGGTACTTGGGGAAAATTGGCCTATGCTGACTTTTCCCCGGCAGCACCCATTCAGACTTTACGAGGGCTTTTAGAACAAGCATTAAACATTTTAGGCTTACTTTCCCTTGTGATAAATTGGTGCCACAGGCTTACTTTTACTTGGGAAAAATTGGACCATGCCAACTGTTAGTAAAACTGTATAATAAGTAATAACCTAGGTTAACTTTATACTGGCGATTGGCCTAGGCTAACCTTCCCAAAGCTAACTTTAAAACGGCGACATCCTGGCAGGTTATATGAGCGCTTTCAAAACAAACACAAGCAGCTACCCTAGGCTTCCTTGGGGAAAATTGTTCTAGGCTAACATTCCCCAAGGCTATAATTGGCCTATGCTGACATTCCCCGGCGGCATCCATTCGGATTTTATGACGGCTTTTAGAACAAACACTGGCATTAATACCCAAGAATCATATTCGCTTGGAGAAAATTGGACTAGGCCAACTCTCCCCAAAGTTATAATTAGCTTGGGCTTATATTGGCGATTGGCCTAGACTTACTTTCACAAAGCTAGCTTTTCTCCGGCGACAACCAAGCAAATTCTATATATGAGGGCTTTCAAAACAAACATAAGCATTTACCTTAGGCTCATTATCACCTGGTACTTGGGAAAATTGGTCTAGGCTAACTTTTCCCAAGGCTATAATTGGCCTATGCTGACTTTCCCCGGCAGTGCCCATTTAGATTTTATGACGGCTTTTAAAACAAACACAAGCATTAATGCCCTAGGCTCATTTTCACTTGGGAAAAATTGGTCTAGGCCAAGTCTCCAAAGCTACAATTAGCCTAGGCTAACTTTTCTCGGCGACGAATTAGCCTAAAATCAATTAAGCTTAAAAATTTTCGGAGGGGGATATGTAACAGCCGAACATTCATTAAACAAAACTGGTCGATGAAACTTTTCGCAAATCAGTCCATGTCTTATTTAATTACCAAAAGCCTAACAAGAGAGACAAGCGTGGTTAAGGTGAGCTGGTAGTCATATACTTTTTATGCTCGTTCAGTTTGTCCAGCCACTTGCTCAGCCTGACAAATTAGAAATATAAGACAGTAGCTGAAGTGCTACATGTCATTGGAATCTACGCCTTAGTGTGACTGGAAAACTAAGTGAAGTAGGGTTGGCGAATAAGTTGATGAAAAACTTGGTGGTAGCTTAATGTAGAATGCTTCGCCGTATGTGTTTACTATTTTATATTTGAAAGGAGCATAGCGTGCAGCAGCTGAAGTGCTACATGCCGGCTATGTCCCTGAAAATTTAATTATTTCCCGCGTATGCGTACATGAAAAGGCTGAAAACCAAAACAAATCAGATAATCAGAAGCAAAATACAGATTCCTTACACTGCATTAAACACAATAAATCAAACTCAAAATTTTTGAACCAAATAAAGCATTACACGATGTGCATGACATTACATCAACATATCAGAAAAATCACCACAAGGCTCATTAATCTGACTCACTTAACGAACAACACTATAAACACGGTAAACAAAATAAACTCGATTAAGGTGGGAGAATCCAGTAATGCTCGTTTAGTGGGTCCAATCACATGTGAATACTAACAAACTGGAAATATGGGACAGTAGCTGAAGTGCTACATGTCTTTTGCACTTGTCTTTTTTATCTGAGATGTGACCGGAAACTAGCGGGACCATTAAATAGTTTTCAGCAGCAGAAGGAAGGAGCATAGCTTTCAGTAGCTGAAGTGCTACATGTCGGCTATGTACCTGCAGTTTAGTTTTCGGTGTATGCCTGTGCGAAAACACGGAGATCCAAGTTGTCGGATTATTAATAAATGTAAAATACAAATACCTCACAAATAAATACCTACGCTATATCACCCAATGAAATAAACTCTACGTATTTTGAATTAATAAGACATGCAGAATATATATCGTTACAGAAGGTTTACGTTTGGAGTTTTCGACATACAGAAATGAATGTGAACAAATATGCATGAGCACAGAGATTGACTGACAAAGCAGTTCATAATATTGTAAACAGCATATCCACAACTGCGAGACATGTCAATACCCATTCACTGTATCCAGTTGCTACAGATTGACAACAGGACAGTAGCTGAAATGCTACATGTCAATTGTCTATTAAGTTTTTATACTGAGTGCATAAAGCTACATACATGTTACTGCTTCTACATTGGTGGACAGCTAACGGTTTGCATAAAATGAACAAATACATGACATGGAACTTATTCCTATTAGAACTGCTATTCAGAACAATTGAAAACAACAGAAAACATAGTTTTGCTTACAATTCCAATACAACGAGACTAAATAATAATGTAGTCAGAGTAAAACATAAAATGGATTAGTCAAGCCAAAGTCTCGGAGTTTATGTGTGTGCAGCGAAAGTAGCACCATTGTAAATAAAACGGCGCACTCTAGATAGCACTAAAGTTTCCTTCATACCCGCCGAAGACAGAAATAAGTCGGCAGTGGACGTGGAAGGCGGGCAGAAGATGGAAAAACACTGCAGGAGAGCGCAAGAGATCAATATTACATTGAATAAATGGTCCAGCACTATCCAAAAATTCCATCACTGCAGATTTTAGCAATGCAGTGGGCTTACGAGGAAGCTTCTTAATAAGCAATATGCCATCCCCAATTATCAGTTTAGTTGGCAAAACTTTCGGAACTAAGTTACAAGAATATTGTGGTTCCGAATCTGCTGGAGTGAAGTCCTGATTCTCTGGAGTCAGCTTTGAAGATAGTTCTATAGTGTTATTGTTCGTTCCAGTCGATTGGAGCTGCACAGGGGCTGAAAGGAATGCAGCTGAAGAGATTTCGGGATTTATTGTAGCCGAGCTCTCAAATAATCATTCCTGGTTGATGGAAAGTTCCTGCTGAGTCATGCCAACACCTTGGCATCCTGAACACTTGAGCCATGCCCCATCAATTTGGCCATGTGCACATGAAACGGAACTGACCTAAAAATATAAGACGCTCACACTCAAGAAAAAGACCCACTGTGATAATATAATGACAATGCATTAAAACAGAACCATTTATTTAGTAATGAATAATGGCAACCATACATGTGCTTGGAGGTTTTCACGCCCCCAAGACCTGGAGCTCACCCCCCAGAGGGGTGCCTCACCTTCCCACCCAGAATCCGAATTTTTCCGTTTTTTTGGGCAAAAAACCGGAAAAATCCGGCTAACCTCGCCCAGAATTTCCCCACTTGCACATGTATGATGACAGCTAGCGACTAAATCTTACAACTAGCGACAAGAAATACAAGCACGGTAAGAAGTCAACTACTATAGAATTGGTGTGTTAGGTGTTAAAGCAACCTAGGCACGCTTTGCCTAGCTGGGGCTGGGCTAAGACAAATAAGGTATAACGAGCTGGACATGGACTAAACAGAGAACTTAAGACCTTACGTTATCAATAAGCATGTGCTTAATTCATTCAATATTAGATCTCGGTATACTGAGAAGAGCCTTACTTGTCAGTTGGATGCGCATCGGAATTTGAACCACAAACAACGAAGTCTTCGAATCTTGCGAAATATCCTCGCATGAAGTATTGTCTTTGTGTCCACAGGTATCGAGAATAGGTTTGCTCATGTAAATAAATATATGCTTCAAAACGTTTTCAAAAAGATTACACACACAAACTAGTTTCCAGGTTAAAAGGTAGAACCTTTAATGAAGTCTAACAAAAACAGCTAATGCCCATAAACGGTCAGAATGTAATTTTAAATAACGACACTGAACACGGGCAGCGTTGCTCCTAACCATTTACACGAACGTTTAGTTCAGCTTCGAATTGAGTCAGTGTATTCAAAACAAGCAATATTGCATGCAAAAGGTTAATGTTTACTGAGTTACAATTTTACAAACTGTAGGCCTGCTGCGCAGCAGACGCTAATCTCGGAGTTGACGTTGCCGCTTTAAAGAATACATATTTGATACCATCGTTTTGATTTACCAGTGTGTTTGTTAAAGTGAAAGAGAACTGCAAACTTTGCAGACTGCAAACAGATATAGAGGTATAAATCAAAAGCTTTTCCTTTTGCAATGATGTACAAACCAAAACAATAAGCGTCACTCTCTGCAAAAAGCTGTCAGAGAACTTTCCCCTTCAGTCAGTACAAAAGAAACCTGTTTATTCTAATTTAATGTGTTCCTTTTCTGATTCCTGTTGACTTTATGATCATCGTTAATGAAAAATTTCAAAATTGAATCTTATGTGCAAATCATGCTCTGCCATCTTAAAGCATTGTTTTACATGCAATCATGTAAATTCTTATGTTTTGCATGTAGATGCGTGGAAGCTGGATGGCAGAGCAAACATAAGAGACCTGCTGCGCTGAGGCGCAGCAGGAAAAAGCAAATTGATTATATGCGTACTAGCGGGACTACAAAAGCCAATGAATAAACATTAGATACACAAATACGATAAGCAGATATATAATTGCTAAAGACTTGATAGGACACCTTGTACTTCCATGAAACAGATTTACCATATAACTTAGAAGGATCAAACGAAATGTCAGGTATTCTGAAACTGTGAACTTATTTTATGGATGTTTTGGAAGGACCTCCTAGGGGACCCAAAAGTCCAAGGGCCAAAGCATTTTTTGAGGAGTGGGATGAAATGAAATGCAAACCATAGCGCTATTTTTCCAGCATACACTATAAAAGTTAAATGTTTATAACAAGAATAAGCAGATTTACTGCTCAAAAAACAGAAAAAACGAGTAAAAACTCTGGCTAAGCCGAAAAAACTTTTGAAACTTTGTTCTGAGCGAATTTTTCATGGAAAAATTTGGCACCAGAAGGGTGGTTGAGGGGACGATTTTGTGTCGGAAGTAAAAAGTGTTTTGCAAAAGTCTCCGAAAGAAAGTAAAAGCAGCTTCCTGTTCAAATAACCTGTTCATAAAAACGGCGGCTAGCCGCCAGTCTACAAGACCAATCAGTGATCTACCAGGCGACCAAGAATAGTTTTGTTTAGTAAACAGCTCATATTAACTAATTAATAATACCTTATGGCTAAATTGCAATAAGACGTAATGCTTACCGTTCATCTTTAGCTTGTGTTCTTTATGTTGTGGAAACGCCATGGCGACTTAAAGGTCTTGCAGTCCATGTGAGTTGTAGAACCTACAACCAATAAAACAAATTGTAACATGCATGTTAAAAATACAGTAGACACATTTCCTTGCTCTTAAATATAACTATAAACTAAGGCAACATAAAGTTCCCTAGTTTAAACTGATTAAATTTGTAAATTTGTTACTTTTTCTAAATTGATTGGAAATTATAAATTAACTAAAAATGAAGCTACCTTGGTAAAACTGATTAAATTAATATAAGAATCCACTGCTTGACTGTCTTTTAAGTTTAATTTATTGATTAATGATTTAAGGTGGTGATTCCCTTTGGTCACATAAAGTTTGCACTATTATTACTCATTCATTACTTAGAGTTAAGAAGCAATTTTTATATCAAAATTCAGCCTGATATTTTCTATTTTTAATGCATACCATGAAACTAATGATGCTTTTCTAAAATATTTTTAACACATTTTAGAAGAAGCATAATTTTCCAGATTTTTTGCAAACTCAAGTAAATTTTTTCGCGAGACATCGGTTATATCATTCGATACCTCCATCAAATAGCTGGGGACGATCTTTTGTTTATTGCGAAATCGATCTTCGTTATAGAGAAACGAGCCGAAATGTGTGCGTAACCTGTATTTTGCCTACTTCTTCCAAATTTGTCAAGCGATTACTTTAGCTAGAAAGCAGTAATTGGGGAAACTAAAAAACGTCCCTGGTATATTTGTGCAGATCACATTCGTCCAGTAGCAGCCCTCCAGCTTGTATGGTAAATGGTAAATTTGGAAAAATTGATCGTGTTTTTGCAAAATCTACATTTTTCATGATAGCAGCCTACAAAATGGCTGTTGGAAGACGATCATGCGTCGTATAATTTGCCCCTATGAGACCTTCAGATCGACGCCCTTAGTTTGATTTTCCGGCTTGCATAGTTCAAGAATTGATGGATTATTTGATTTCTGTAAAAATGACAAGATAAGCGGCTATATCTCACGGTAGAGAAAAGCTAGAACGTTGCTTTAAAAAGCAAAAATATGAAGCTCAACGAGACCTTTCGAATGAATATAGTCATAACTGCATAGCTGCTGCCAAACTTTCAGAAATTGGGAAAAACCGTCCTGACCGGAAATCTCGAATTCTTGCATCGGGATTGCGCGGAGGGTGTTAGAACGATAAAAGAACTTATTTCGGAAAGTTTCATCAAATTTCATCTTGATTTACGCCGCCAAACAGCAATTTGTGCCCAGAAGGAATCACCACGTTAACTGAATCGAAGACACGAACAAAATTAAGCAAGGTAAAATACATGTTAAATGGACAGTGGACTCCTTCATAAATTTAATTCAAACATTCATATTTTATTATCAAACGCTGGATTTAAGTTTGTACCATACTCTTAATTATTTTTAAATATAAATTAAGCAAACATATAGTAACCTTTTTTAAACTGGTTGAATTAATATAGAATTAACTATTCGATTGTCTGTGTAAATAAGTTTAATTGATTGCTGATTTTATTTTAATCTAACTGAACTTATAAAAGAAACCAAACTTAAATTTAATTACTAATTAGAAGTGTAAAACAACAAAATAAATATAAACTTCTCACCTTGCTAGTGTCGCCAGTGAATCCAGTCCAGTGAGGCCAATGAAAGACCAACTGGTCTTGATGAAGGAAAATCCACAAATGAAGTTAGAGCAAAATATGAAGGGGAACTATTTAAGAAAAGTTTGCGCTATTATTTGAATTCAAACAGCTGCTGATAGTTTAATCTAAAACGAGACAGAAAATAGGACGCTTCTGTCTCTTTCGAAAGAAACAGAAAAGCATTGCATAAGAAGAGTGCGTAGCTTTCGACCTAGACTTTGAGTTAAACCTTAAGTTAGGGTCTATTTGCTTTAACAGCAGGTGTCCGGGTCAAAGGTGTGCCTTAACTGCATTCCTATCCTTGAGAGAAGAAGATAAGATAAGAGACGAGAAGAAACAAAGGACACAAATTATACGTGACGGCAAAAACAGAGGTAGCTAGCTAGGCATTTGAGGGGTTGTATAATTAGCTAGTAAAATATATAGGGAGGGGACAACATTTAAAACTAATAAACAGATGAAAGGGGTACCCAATGCATAATTGCTGCTATTAATTTTTTCGTTTGTAATATTTAATTTATTATAATATAGATATAGCAAAACCCAACTAGACAAAACAAAATTATTAAGGAAACAACTGTTCGAAAATATTACAACAATAAAGCTTAACACAGATATCACAGATAAAAATCTTGCCCTGCTGTTCGCTCATCTAATTGCAACCATATGTTATCATTACTTAAACATAATTATTTTTAGAGAAACTTCAAAATAAACATATTTTATCTAATTCAGGTGTCACAGACTAATCTTTCCCCACTCTTTATTGTTCATCAAATAAGTGTATCCCTTTGTTGTTCATAGATGATGTTCATAATTTATGACCTTGAAGTGAAGTGGAAAAGACTTTGTTGCAGAGTGTTTACGCAACATTGTGATTTGAACTCAAGTAAAGAATTAAATCTCCTACTAAATGCTGTTTGAATATACCACTAATTCCTACATATCAAAGAAACTGAGATTTGTTTAGCACTTCTTTACAAACATTACATACGAATCTCACAACATCACAAAAAGATAAAATGCAAACAAGATCACGCACAGTTTGAAGAAACTGAATGAAATAAATTAATAAAATAGGACCTTTTTGCAATATTCCCCGCCCCCAAAATACTAACGGCTCAACCTATGTTGTTGAGGTTTTGAGAGTACAGTGTTGGATGCTTATTGACTACAAAAGGCTTAAAAAATGTCAAATTTTTTAAGAATATTAAAATTCTTTCAAATTTCAAACTTTTGAATTTTTTGAACATTTTTATCGTTGCACCAACGTCTGAAAATGTATCCTTTTTTCGGTCATTTAAAACCTGGATATCAAAGGAAAGTGCAGCCATTTTCACTCTAGGGTGGGGTGGGGATATTACACAAGAGATCCAAGAAATATACTGTCACGACACGAACACTGCTAATAAAATCATTATGTCATTTCTCAGTTTTCGCTCGCTTCAAATATGAATTCCAAACAGTTGTGAAAATAAACAGAACAGTAGCAATACCCTGTAAATCAAGCATATTATAAACCTAAATTTATTTTTGCACTAATTAAGGACAGTAAACTAAAATGCAAGAAAACACTAATATTCAAGGGTGGAGGTCAGAGAAAACTGCGCTGATCATAAAACTTGATAAGTTGAGTTAATACAAAATGTGTGCTAATTTCATACATTTTAGTGCAAAAATAGTGTTAATAACTCATGGGAATGAAACAATTTAATGCAAAATTTCTTGTATGTCGGCTTTTATTAGTGCTAAAACTGACGAAGTTAGTACTAACTTAGTGCCAAAAAGTTTTGTCTTTAATCGTTATTAGCGTCAATAGTTTTGCAGACAACGATAAATTAGCCCTAATTTATTCAGAATCTGCTACAAAAAGTTTTAAATTAGCACTTTTGCTGCACACAATCTACCTCCGTTATATTGATAGACGCATAATCTAGCACTGCGAACGCAGGGATTGACAAAATGACGTTATTTTTACAAAAATTAAGACAGATACTTGGAGTATTAATGGGAGCAAAGTTGGGTTGATTTGGTAAACCGCAGCTCTTTAGACGTTAGTTAACCTCCCGTATAGACCAACAACACCCAATTTTTCGGACTATGATTGTATCTCACAGAAAAGTATACATTGATCTGAGGATTATTTCACATGCTATCAAAGCGCTATATGTCAGAAATATTTCTGGCAAATTTGGGTACCGTACCTAGTCCATAGCGATCAGGGCGAGGCGAAGTTTGTGTATGTGTCATGTCGAGCTTTGGACCGCTAGCACCAACTTTTGATGGCTCCACAGAACGGTACGCTACATGGAATTCTTTCAAAATTTAAACTATTTTACACTAAACCTACTATTATGTGGCAAAAGACTAGCTAGGTTTTCCAACATCGAACTTGTAGTGAAATTCGTAGCCCCCCCCTTAAACGACTTGGGCTGCAGAAGGAGTGTCAGAAGGCGTACATTCATTACTCAGAATCACTTTACTCAGAATCACTTTACTCAGAATCAGTCTACTCAGAAAGCATTTGACGCAGAATCACTTTACTCAGAATTTATTTCTTTGAGGAGAGGCACCGTTTGTCGATTTTGGCATTGATGAAACCTAGCCTATTAATGTTGCATGTTTAGTGTAGTTATAAACATTTCTTCAAATGTTTGCTGATAAGTTTGTAGTCAGCGATCCAAGAAGTTCAAAAGTATGAAATCTGGACATTAATCTGAGTAGGAATGATAATTGCAAAAGGAAGCTGCCTGTAATGTCCTTGAACTTGAAATACGATTTTTTATGAAATGCGATATATTCAAATGGAAGTATTTAAAAAATTGGAAAAAGCTGTGTTAAAAGCGTTATGTAAAAAGTAACCAAAAGCATACTAACTAGTACTCAAAAGTGTAAGAATTCAAAAAGTCAGAAATTTAGCCACTGTTAATAACGGTGAAAATGGCGCTCAGCACTGAATATTTCGTGGATCGCTGATGTATCAGCAAATATATATTTGCAAAAATGTTTATAACTACACTAAAGACGCAACATCAATACTCTAGGTGTGCTTTTGGTTTCATCAATGCCAATGGCACAGCCGGTGTCTCTCAAACAAATAAATTCTGAGTAACGTGATTCTGAGTCAAATGCATTCTGAGTAAAGTGATTCTGAGTAAAATGATTCGGAGTAGTGTGATTCTGAGTAAAGTGATTTTGACTAAAGTGATTCTGAGTGAAGTGATTCTGAGTACTGAATGTAAACCTGTCAGAAGGCTCCACCTTATGGCTAGTTATTCTAATGAAGAGTTCACAAAGTAGACTGGAGACAGTGCTTAGTACGTTAGCACTTAGTACGACAGTACGGTCCTAGTTTTACCAGTCAACTAAATAATCAGTCAATCAATATATCCACACGCCCCCCGTTATCAGCTCAAACATATGTTGTTATGCTGTAGAACAAGCACATGGTTGCCACAACTATCTCGCAACTAGTGTGGTGAAATAAACTATTCCTAATACCAAGAGTACATAATAGATAAGAGTAAGAAACTCTTACGCTAGCATGTACAAATTATGTAAGGTATGCTCGGTTCATTAACACGGGACCCCCCCCCCCCGAAACTTCCGGGGGGGTCCCACTTTGCACTAACTACACGCTTTCATATAAGCGTGTGTCTGCTCGCTGATTGGCCCACTAGCCTAAGGCTTATTGTAGGCAATTTATTAGTTATTTTAATTAATTAATTATAACTTTAATCAGGTTAATGCAATTAAAAAACTAATTCGACAACTTTGTAGCATTTTTTCTGCTCTTTTCAATGATGTAAAAATTGTTGCACGTTACATTCCTTCGAATTTTTGTATTATGCAACAGTTTTAGATTATTGGAAAGAGCAGAAAAAATGCTACAAAGTTGTCAAATTAGTTTTTTAATTGCATTAACCTGATTAAAGTTATAATTAATTAATTAAAACAACTAATAAATTGCCTACAATAAGCCTTAAGGCTAACGGGCCAATCAGCGAGCAGACACACGCTTATATAAAAGCGTGTAGTTAGTGCAAAGTGGGACCCCCTCCCCGGAAGTTTCGGGGGGGGGGGGTCCCGAGTTAATGAACCGAGCATACCTTACATAATTTGTACATGCTAGCGTAGGAGTTTCTTACTCTTATCTATTATGTACTCTTGCTAATACAAAGTGTTGACATCAAATGCAGCTTCAAATACCAGTAGTGTTTGTCTGGCCTAAGCACAAAATACAAAACGATGCCTTAATTAGGAACGACAGTTACTTTCATACTATCTCAGCAGCTCATCAAATAACTCAACGTCAAAGCCTAATGTTGTAGTAACCAAAACAGTGATACAAAAAAGAAGGTGGCAACTTTATCGGTTAATGTCTCCGCTGCAACAGTGTGGGTGATAACCGCCCAAACACAATTAACTTGCACAAAACCCACCACAGACTGAACTTTCTCCAAATATGAACTATACCCTCAGTGCTCACTACAGGATACCTACCTGACTGAAACTTTTATACAACATGCAATTACAAAATGCAAAGTTTGCAAAAAATTGTCGATCCCGCCTGTTTCCACCAAATTCGTGTCTCGTGCCTTGGTTGAGATACGATGGGGTGGGGGACCAAAACAGAAACAGAAAATGAGAGTGTTCTGCTGTGTTGCACAGAACATGATGAACGAATCAACTGCTTTACAACACCTTACCAAAGCCAAGAGTACATAATAGATAAGAGTAAGAAACTCTTACGCTAGCATGTACAAATCATGTAACGTGTGCTCGGTTCATTAACTCGGGACCCCATAAGTTCCGGGGGGCCCCAGTTTGCACTAAGTAAACGCTTTCATATAAGCGTGTGTCTGCTCGCTGACTGGCTCATTAGTCTAAGGCTTATGGTAGGTAATTTACTAGTTATTTAATTAACTAATTACAACTTTAATTAGATTAATGCAATTAAAAAACTAATTTGACAACTTTGTGGCATTTTTTTTGCTCTTTCCAATGACATAAAAATTTTTGCACATTACATTCCGTCGAATTTTTGTATTATTGTATGTATTATTGTTCGATTAAACTTTTCGTTATTTTAGGCTCAAAATTCTACTAATTCGTACATTTTCTTGTATCTAAATACACAACATAGGAATGACCTTACACATAACCATTCAAAATTAGAACCTGCTGCAGCATTGAGTCAGCAAATAGCTGGATCTTACCCCTTTCAGGGACATTTGTTTTACTATGTCTATAACTACCACTAGAGTGAGTCCACAGTGACAACCTGTGCCGGCAATTTTATAAGCTAAGACACCTAGTTTTGTATTCAACGTTTTAAAAGCAAACTGTCTAGTGGAAGTGATCTTTTAACGTATGTTTAGGCTCAGTCTGCGCATTCCTCGCATAACCAGCTCAGCTTGTCCCAACAGTATTCCAATTTGCTTGCTTTACTGTCAAATCTGGTTACTGATGATCAGTTAATTGGCGCTGGCTATTCTCTGAACGACATTATCATTGGCTGCAGCTATAACTCTAACATAAAAGAATGCAACAGGTTGGTTACCCATAAATGTAGAAAAATGCCTCATGAAGTTGGGTGTCTCGTTTTTTGAACGCAGCCGCACCATTTTTCATGCTGTGCTGTTTTTCACAGTTTTCGCCATATTACTGCAATGTTATTATTTAAATTAGTAATAATTTAATTCTTATTCTTATTCTTTCTCATTTCATTACACAGACTTGTAGAAATATGTCAAACTTTGTTTCGGTCAGCAGCGTTTCCGTCATTAATACCGTACGAATAAAAGCTGCACAGTATTGTTTTCTTTTCTTTGACGTGCCAACTGTTCTTTAGGTTCTTCACTGAACGCTTTCAGGAATCCGAATATGGAAACTGTTTTGTTTTTAACAATTTGACTGAATCAAAAGGAAGAATGGCCATGGCATCAAGAGTAGAAGAAGGTGACTTTTAACCTCAGCTCCACACGCTCTCATCACTCAAATGCATCTTTCAAACTGTTAAAACATTCTGTTGGAAAAGCAGAGAATATAGTTTATTTTTCCATAGAATTGCAAAATTACTTTTATTTTCTGTTAGAAATATAGACAATAAACAAGAAGAAAACGCAAAGAGGCCATATTATACAAGTTTAAAATTTGGAAGGAAACCTGCCGTTAGTAAAAATATGCAGATTTTCTAACTTTTCCTGTTAAGTTTAAATTATAACATTCTTTCTAGACACCCGTTAGCTAGCCAACCACAGGAAAAGAAAGTACTTTAGCTGAAACAAGCCCTGACCTAGCCCTCCACTGCATAGTTAATTCTGCCTATTGAGGAGAAGTTATGTTCATTGGCAACGAAAGGCGAGCACGAACATAAGATGCATTTTGAGCAAAGGTTAGGATCAAGGCTACTAATGCTAGGGTAGTTGGAATCTTCCAGATTCAGGGTTCTGCACCAAATCCGGTTGCATTGCCAAAGTTCAGTTTGTTGAAATTACACTATATAGGGAATGTTGTCAAAATTTGGCCAAGTGCCTAATATGGACAACGTTAACTTTGGATGGGTGTTTAGCAAGGCGATTACAAATAAAACTTTCACAGTAGCAAGACATACATATTGTGATTGGAAAGTCTAACTTTCAGGAAAAACTGTCCAGTATTATATTCAACAAGAATTGTTTTCTAATTTCAGACAACTTTTAATTTTCAAACAAGTTAGCTTAAGTTGTCGGAAAGTAGCTTTTTCAAGGCAAGTAGTTTCAAGTCCAATCGAGGTTTAGCTAGCAATTTCTATATCATTTTATAGAAAATAGTTTGTATGTGATTCCTGCAAAATATCAGATTTTAAAGTTTACCCAGTAAAACGTTTGTGCAGTCGACAAAAACACTGGTGTTTTAGTTGTAAGATTCGCGTGATTTGTGTTTGCTACATTTGATATGGCAATTGGCAGTTATGGCAAATTGATAAATGAACCGTTAATGTTGTTATATAGTTATATATACATGTCGCCGTCATTTTTGGAAAACCGACTTTTCGCGAAAAACTGTATCATTTCAGGCTCTTCGCGAAAAGACGGAAAAATTGCGTATTTTCGTGAAAAGCCTGAAATAATACGACATTTCACGAAAAGACGTCCTAATTCAGGCTTTTCGTGAAAAGCCGTATTTATTTCAGTCATTTTGTGAAGGGTTCAGATAATTTGTCCGTCCTTGCGTTTCTTAACATTTTCATGAACAAACATACGTTTGTGTTACAGTTTAGTTGGTCTGGCTAAATTTTGCTAAATGTGTAATTTGTCGAATTGTGTAATTCATACAAAATTCATTCATTCAAAATTCAATTCAAGCATTCAAAATGTGTACGTAATTCAGTTTGAAAATTCGAAAGTTAGAAAGTGCTATAAATCGTTTGTTTTCCCACCGATTTTAATGAAAACAACGATAGTAACGTTTGTATATCAAAAATTGTTGCAAAATTTGAATTTTGAATAAAATTTTTGATTTGGACCCTCAATTTCCAGGCGGCGGCCCCGAGGTTGGCCCCGGCCGCGTCCCCGGCTGGGGCCACGATGAGGTCCCGGCCCCAACAGTGGTGGCCCCGGTGCATCTCTAATATATTTATATATAACTGTTCATTTTTTGAATTTTTGAATCAAAGATTTTTTGAATCAAGATCACAATATTTTGAAGATCAAAACATAAAAAGAATAGACTATTCCGACCTTCATTTACATATATGTTAAAATGTCAAAATGCAAAGAACCGACAGAAATCTTCTTATTGGAAGGAAACCTACACAAAACGCCTGAAATAAACAAGGCTTCTCGAATTAGCATTTGAATTTCAATGAGTTCATTTCATATAACCATGGTTCGGAAATGTTTTTGAAACTATTCTAAACTGTTTCTAAATTTACCAGTAACGACATTTAGTGATTGTCTACGTACTCACTGCTTTATTAGAGTTACAAGTACATCTGTTAGCCATCAGCTAACATCGTGACATAATATAAACATAATATGTTCGTTCATGAAAATATTAAGAAACGCAAAGAACGGACAAATTCTATATCTGAACCCTTCACAAAATGACTGAAATAAACGCGGCTTTTCGCGAAAAGCCTGAATTAATACGTCTTTTCGTGGAATGCCATATTATTTCAGGCTTTTCACGAAAAGACGCAATTTTTCCAGGCTTTTCGCGAACAGCCTGAAATGGTACGGCTTTTCGCGAAAAGCCGGTTTTCCAAAAATGACGGTGACATACATACACATATATATTGCACCGCATTTAATCACGTCAATAATTCTATTCTAAACTTTCGGACGTAGAACTGAAGTACTTTATTATTTAGGGTTGTTACTGATGATTAATTCGTCCACTGAAGAATATATGCGTTATGTTCAGAGCCCTGGCGTTCAAATATACATATCAGAGCCGTCAATATTCATTCATCCAAACCTTCTTGTTGGCATAGAGGCAACTGCAGAAGTGGATTTATCAATATCATTAAGACAGGTATGAAAAACGCATAATTTGTTCCTAATCAATAATACAACAGACAAAGGCGGTCCAATAATCGGCCATTTGAAATGTATGGAGCAGTTATTTGATCGATCTTGCATGTGTTATATCCGATATGAAGCTACCACTAAGCCCCCTACAGTTTGAATTATTAACATCTTTATACAATTTTTTCTAGACTAGATTACGGTCATTAACAACACCCTATGGGGACTGTATTAATCACGGCCGGGATACGCAGCCATATTATTTTGGTGCCGTCTATAATGAAGAGGTATCTTCAAATCATTCTATGGATATTAATTGTTAATCAGTTTTGTACTTAGGACTAGTCTTTTGTTCAATCGGTTAGTAGGGTATTCCTGGTACACGAGCTTTGTCAAATGAAGTAGGCTGACTCTGCAAAACATGCTAATTTCTACTCCACACATTACAGGTATTAGTTAAACATTACACTAATTTCGCATATGCCTTCCCATGACGGTATGGTTGCTCTCAACATTGCGCTATGTCGACTCCCGCTATATCAACGTTACATTTGAATTGTTTTATTGTGAACATAATTCTAGTGTTGCTTTAGTAGTTCATTTTTGTTTCAGTTTCAGGTAATTTCAATTTCATCTATATAATCCAGGTGTTTCAGTTCCAGTTTAAGTTTCAAATCCACAATAGTACCAGTTTCCATTCCTGTCTACATTCAAAACACTTATTCTGCATCTGAAAATAGTAGTATGCAATTACATTTGACGCCTAAATAAACTCCTGAAGCAAACTGGTTCTGTTTGTTTACCCCCCACCCACACACCATAGAGTGCTCTTTTTGGAAATGTTTTTGTGAAAAGCTTTTTGCAGAGTGAAATGTTTGTGGACTAAAGAATTTATTTTGAGTTGCGAAATCAGCATGTAACAATAATAATAATAATAATAATAATAATAATAATAATAATGAGATTGGTGTAGTGGGAAATTACGAGTGTTGAGATAGTGGTACGTTGAAATAGCGCAACGTTGAAATGGCGCAATTGTGATAGTGGGAGTTGAGATAGCGGGAGTTGAGACAGCGCATTTTCGTATAAGTTCCAGCTTATCCCAGACCGATGCTGCTCTTGACCTTTCCTGTGGCCCAGAACCAACTGTGGGATCTCTTAAGAGATGATTAGAGATGCACCCTCAAATCTGACCGCCTGAACAATATTCTCTCTCCGCTTTCAAAACCTAGAGGCCCGCGAGGTCGATCGGATCTCTCCATCTTGTCACAACTCGGAATCGGCGGGTTTAGTCTAATTCTAAACTGGTATGAACATAGGATCGGGACGATAGATTCGACTGGGTGTTGCTTCAGTCCCGGGACTACAATGGTCTACGGCATGCCCTCCTATTCTGCCAAAGGGTGGATGCCGCCCGCGTGCGGTTCCTGTGGCCTGGGCCCTCCCTAGACGCCCTTTGTTTCTTTCCGGTGCAGGTTATTGCTTGCCTCAGGGACCATTGATCTCATCAACGGCCGGAAGCAATCATCGTTGTCATCATCATCATAATCAACTAAATCACCATGACATTTCAAATGTGCGCTGAATTTAACTCTAGGTGGAGTATTTGTCAGGTTTTGGAATTTTAAGCAAAATGCATCACATTCCATAGCGAACATCTTTGGACAGATTAAAAGACAAAGTGAAATGTCTTAACACTTTCATTTCTGTGTTAAACGTATTCATAGACTTTTCAAACTTCTAAACTTCTACTCTTAAACCCGAGCCAGTTTATTGACAGACTATTGTGGACATATGGTCAAGACTGAATCTACCAAATATATACAAAAATTTAACTCAAATACAAAAGTTTGGGTACTCGTTACCTATGATACTGATCCATTAGCATAATGCAACTATATCAAAGGTTACTATAAAAATAGTATCTAATGGAATCTCTACCTGAATGAGGTCCTGCTGTACAGTAGACTACGCCAAAAACTCACTTTCCTTTTGCATAATCTATTGCTTTCACCTGTCAACAGGTGTGGGTCTGCGGAAATTGCCGAAATAATAGAATCGTTGGCAGGGCGACAAATCGCACACTTACTACCAGTTATTAGAAATTATGCTCTTCCTAACACTTTCTCAGCAGTATAGACTAAAAACATTAAATCTGAATGCACTTATTAGGACTCGACATTTAAGTATATATTAACGTTCACTTAGCATTTTCCTGCTAAAGCTTTCTTTGCATTAATGCGTTTCTTGGTACAGTCAGTTTTCACATAAAATATGGACTTTATTGCCATAATATTTGTGTATTTAATGCCAATTACCGTAGTCCTGCTGCGTCGAGGTACAACAGGAGAAAAATACGCAAAAAAATTCTTTTCTTGTAACTACTTGCAGGCTTTGTGCTTTGACTAGTGTCAAATTTGTTTTGGTCAACAGGAAGGCTCATTTGCGTTCACAGCATTAGTCTTAGTCTTAGTCTTATTCCGTCTGATGACAGAGATCATGTTTACTCTCATAACTCTTATCTGCATGTAATGCACTGTTTAGTCTTGCGTCGTCAGCTCTATTCAGGAAAGTTTTATGGACCATTGCAAATGCTATCATAATAAATACAGGCTGCCATCCAACGCCTTTCAGTGTTCAAGTGGAAAACGACAGTATGCTACCATTAATTTGTTTTACAAAAATCTGTGGAATGTTCGTTAAAAACAGTATTCTGTAAATTTCCGTGCTAAAGCGAAAGCCTTCGGTGCATAATAAGCATCTTCATAAATATAGACAAACGTTTTCGAAAAACTAAGCCACTTTGTTCCTGCTGAAATTGCTTGAATTCTCCAAACACTACTTTTGGTTTGCTGACATTTATAAAATAACACATTTGCGATACAACATTGCCAACTTTGCCATTGCAGCTCTGTGTTTGGTTGCGGCAGAACCAACTGTGATTTCGAAATCAGGGAAATAAATTTCATTGCAAATCCGCCTGTCGGTAACGCCACGTTTATTTGCCATGCTCTTTTTCATATTGTAAACCAAACCTGCTTGACCAGTCTTAGAATGCTTAATTGATGGAAATAGTTAATTTTATTGAGTTCATTGATTGTAGAATCCATTAATGAAACTAACATCATTACAACATTACTTTTACTACTTTCCAAGCCGATTTATTC
>JASAND010022339.1:0-17195 GCA_030248195.1 Trissonchulus latispiculum
TGGCCCAGTCTCTTAATTTATTAATATCCCATTTATATTTTCTGCTAAGTTTATGGATGTATTGATATAATGCTTTATCGAAATTGAATAGAATGGTTCTGTGATTTGTTTTAGTGGGAAGTCTGAATTTTGGTCCATAAGAAAGTAACTTTTCCAGTGTAGGGTCCTGTAGAAAAGTGAAGTCAGATGTAATTATGTGATGATGGTGGGGATCTTTATGAACTGATTTGCTACATTTGCATGTAAATCCTTTTGAGTGAAAATTATTTAAAAATTCCTGAACGTTAAGTTGAGTGATAGTTTCACGATAATTTAGCACAAAACCTGCTATAGGTTTGTCATAAGAATAGAAAATCCTGGGATTCCCTGCATTAGATTTATCCGGATAAGGCCACGAGTCTTTAGAGGAACTAAATATACGATTTAAATTTAATGTATCAAAGTGTGCGTGAAAGGGAATTATTATATTTTCTTTTCGTATAGTTTTAGCATGTTTTACTTTGTCTTTTAGTTCTACCCTGAACTCTACCAAGAACTTTAATGAATGCATAGAGTACGTTGTTTTTATATTTTTCATTAAGAATAGCTACAGTATTGATACTATTCCAATCTGATTTTGTTAAGATGTTGTATATTTCCTTTTTTGATTTAGTATACAGACTATTTATGTCAGCCTGTGAAAGGACAAATTTTATTTTATTTGACCTGTTGGTTCTTGATTTTTGTGATTTGCAGTGACTATTGGATTTATCGTTTAATAAAAGGTTGCTTAAAGTTGATATTTTAGGATTTTCCCCGTATAGTAAATCATTTAGACAATATGGATATTTAGTTTTTAGTTGTTTTATCCAGTACTTTTCCCTTTCTCTACGTAGTTTAGTATTTACTTCTTTGGAATTTGTATTGGGGATAATTTCTATAATCTGAGCAGAGAAGGACTTGCAAGAACCCATATTGAAATGAACTGCTAATCTTTTGCAGCTGGCTTTAAGGGTGTTTTTCAAGCTATTTCTGTGCTCAGATATACGTTTAGAAAATTGTCGACCAGTTTCGCCTACATATTGAACACCACATTGATTGCAAGTAAGTAAATAAATCACATTGTACGATTTACCAAGAAGCTACCTGTACTATAGCGGGAGTTGTAATATTGTATTCTTTATCATTGTAATGTCCTTTAATAGTTGAACTTTCTTTGAAATGTAAACAACATTTACAATTTTTAGATCCACATTTGACACCTATTGACTGTGTATTGAGTGCAACTGTATCAAAATGAAAATTTTTGTTAAAACTTGAATCTAATCCAGAGTCGACGGTATTAGGGTCGCCGAGGTCCAAATCCAAAGTCCACCAGTTGGGGCATGTATCCTCCTCCCCTGCTACGGAGCCCCCGGAGGCATTATCTGTTAAGTGACCTGCCATTGTAAGAAGAAAAGAGAATCACAGGATCATGCAGCCAAATCCAATCTATAGTCCTGAATCATTTGGGTGTCGACAAGACAAAACGTCCACTGACCTACACATTTGTAGAGCGATTTTGAGCAAAAATCGACTTCTCCGTACTTTGAAAATTCGTATAAAATCTGCGATCCTACGGAAAATAACCTCGCATAGATATTAGCACTTTACCTAGTCCAAATTAGGTTTACAGCGAGTGGTAGCCGATTTATTCTTACACAGCGCTCAAACTTTTGGTAGCAGAAACATTTTCCTAAGTTTTTCATTTTCCTATGTTTAACACATGTCGGGGTCACCTTTGGAGGGCTATTGTGAATGATAGGAAAATTTCTGCAACAAACGCACTTGTCTTCTTTTGCGGACCCATGGGGACTACAAAATATGTGAAAATGAGAAAAATCGGAGATGGTCGAAAAATCGCGACCACCACCTTATTTGAACGTGTTCTCTTAAGGTGGTGGTATCCTTTTGTGCAGTGCTTTTGTGGTGATTTTTTGAAACGCTATAACTTTCGCAATTTTGGGAGTTGCAAAGAGCTTTATACATCGTTTTAAAGCTTATTAACTGTACATTCACATGAGCTTACAGAGCAGGCAAAATTAGCAAAAAAACAGCAGAAAGTTTCTGACATGCTGACATCTAACAGGATGAATATTGACCAAAAGTTTTTGAACATCGATTTCTCAAAACTGAAGAATCGGCCAAAAGTTCTTTTTGTGCCACGATATGAAGGACATATGGGCCGAGGGACGTTTTTTTGGATTTGGCTCAGCAGGTCTTAACGTTCGAGAAAATCGGCCAAGTGCACAGTAACACGAAATTTCGCAACTTCGCATTGAGTTTTCTTGCTACTCAATACGTTTTAGCCCAAACCAAGAAAAACGTCCCTCCGCAGAAGTGCGAATTTCGATTCTGCCGAAAATCTCCGGAATCCGTCGAGTAGTTTTTGAGAAATCGATGTTCGAAACAAAATAATCGCAGTTTTGCCAAAATGGTTTTTCGGCCAAATCTCTGGCTGAAAGCAATAAAGTCCGGCTAATAGGCATTCATAAAATGTGCATTAGGACGATGTATCGATTGAGTATAACTAAGCCGATTTTGTCCTTAACATGTGGCAGTAATTTTGAAAAAACTGATTTCCTCGAAAATGGCCATTTTTTGACCCTAAAAACAGTTTTTTGCTTATACTGACTTAACCACTGGAGATAGCTCAAAGGTTGTAAGAGCAAAAATGTTCATTTCCGAGTCCTCTTTTCAGCCATACCAACCAATCCCGTGTCTTGTCTACCTACTGGGACCTTAAGGCCAAAAACCAAAACTTTCTTATCTTTTGGCCTAAGAATACGGGACTGGTCCTAAAATGTTAAAGAGCACGGAAATAGGTTATTTCGTAAGTTTTAGCCCTTTGCGTAAAGGATTAAAGCCGTAGGAGTCAAAAATACCCGAAAGGAAACCAGCACCTTAAGTGAATTCAAAAAATTGTGAAGGCTAAATTTAAAAATTGTTTTTGAAAACTAAATTTCATAAAAATTGGTCAACGGATACTGAATTTCTTGTTTTTTCCAATGTTGTAGCTAGACCGAAAAAGAATTCGATACAACTTTCATTTTCACTGGTTTTTGTTTTAGATGGATGATCGTGTAATTCCCAGCGTTAACATTTTGCTAATGCTCAGAGAGAAGCTACTTGCAAAGATGACTTAGCACTGCTGCATGTTTGTTAATTTGTACTTATTGCTTATTAACCTTGTTCATGCGTACTGTATATTTGCGTCCTATTGCTGTCAGTAAACATTAGTTCTGTGAAATTTTGCTGGGCATAGGCTAGTTGGAAATTGTATGCCAGCCCTAGAACTTGATGGGGTCTCCGGAAGCGGCAACTGCAGGGCCCCGTTGCAGTTTTCATAAGTAAATAACAATAGACAAATTGGAGCAATAGGCAATAGGGCATATTAAGCCCGGTTTATACTTGTCCGTTTTTCGGTTTGGGCGTATACTCAATTGAAGTTGTCCGTTTGTCCGTTTGGGCATAAGAAAAGTTGAGCAGTGTTGAACATTTGCTTACGCCCAACCGCCCAAACGGACAAGTATAAACCTGGCTTTAAATTGCGTTTCATAATACACTATTTGTCATAGGCTCATTTTCATACCTATTGACAACCAAGCCAATAGGTACCTCTATTAGAATAGTTCATTTTGCCGTTTATATATTGCAACGGGCCCCAGGGCTAAATCACGAAAGGAATTAACCATTTACTATAACATTTTCAAGGTTCTGGAAATGCAAGGTAGTGTTGTGCATTGGCCGGTGCGGCCAATGGCTGGCCAATGGCCGGCCATTGGCCGGCCAAGCCATTGGCCGTTGGCCGAGAAAATCTCGGCCAGTTGGCTTGGCCGGCCAATGGCCGTTGGCCGGCCAAAGGCCAATGGCCAACGGCCATTGGGCTGGCCGTTGGCCGTTGGCCGATGGCCGGCCAATGGCCGTTGGCCGGCCAACGGCCAACGGCCAACTGGCTGGCCGTTGGCCGTTGGCTGGCCAATGGCCAAGTGTTGGCCAAGCTCAAATTTACTGATCTTGTGCGTTAATTGAGTTGAAAAATTTAATTTTGCTGCATAATATCATAAACATGTTGCTGTATAAACGTTACATTAGATACAGTACTACAGATTTTCACTTAGATGTTGACAATTTTTATTGTTATTAGCGTTATTTTACAATTAAATTTGCTAATTGCATGCAAATTTTAAGTGTGCTAACAACGTAGTTTTTAAATTTGTCTGGCGGTGAACGTCTAATCACTTTATTGCGGTCCTCCAGCAGAATTAAAACAGAGTTATCGCTTGTTGGAGCTAAATGTTTGGAAAAACTATTTTACAAATATTGTTAATTGTAAATTGTACTATTGAAATAAAGTTTAATTAAGTTGACGCCTAATTAAGCACGGTAGATGAATAAAAATAGTAAATTCCAGCTCGCCAACGTTGACAAATAGCTAAAGAACGGCCAATAGCTTACGGCCAAGAATCAGCCAACGGCCAACGAGCGGCCAACGGCCAACCAGTTGGCCGTTGGCCATTGGCCGTTGGCCGGCCATCGGCCAACGGCCAACGGCCAGCCAATTGGCCGTTGGCCGGCCAACGGCCAACGGCCAATTGGCCGGCCAACTTCAAACTCCGGCCAAGCCAAGCCAAGCCAACCATGGAAATTTTCGGCCAATCCCAACACTAATGCAAGGTACATTATTGTATAGGCACTAGGCAGTTAGTTTGTGGCCCGAAAGCCAAAAGTAGTTCGGGTTTGGAAGCAGTTTAGTTTGGTGTTTTCAGTCCCCATGTAGCTTGACCCGCAATTCACTGGGCTTATTCTAGAGATTTTTTTCTTGGGGGGCCCCTCGGGGGGCGAGTCATTTTGGGGGGGCGAAAATTTTTCAAAATTTTTCTAAAAACATGCTAAAAATTGCGCTATTTTTATAGCAATCGCCAAAAATAAGCGGATTTAGAGCTTAAATAGGCAAAAATCGACTAAAAATCTCCGGCGCAGCCGGGAAATTTTTGAAAATTTGGCCTTCTGAGCGATTTTTTCAGGGCAAAAGTTGGTACCAAAAGGGGCACCCACTTTTTTGGGGGGGGGGCGATTTTTGGGGGGAAGGGTTTTTATGGCCCCCCCCCCAGTAGAATAAGCCCAGATTCAGACAGCGATCATTGCTGTAGGGAACTGGGAACTGGGAGCCAGAACTGGGACCGCCGCCTCCGAAATTTTTCAGAGGTCATAAAGCAAGATAGCGCTGTAATTATAGCCTCAAACAGATTAACCCTCGATTACACCAACCTAAGTTCAAGAATAGCTGCGGAATAGCGAATGACTAAATCCGAATTTTGAAAGGAAAACTAGTAGTTAGTTCTCTGCTATGTCGCAGCTATTCTAAGACTTTTGGTGCAGTTCACGGTAAATCTCATCTTGATATTTTCACGTATAAATTCAGTTTTCTTCAGAATCTAGGGAGGATGAACGCGAATGAACCGAACAAACAAGACATGTGTCGGGTAGGGAACCCTGGTGCTAGTTTCACGATATGACAGATCGTTGATTGCAAGTTGTTGTTGAAGGTGTGTGATGTCCAGGTTCAATAAAGACTGAGATATTACTTGTCAGGTTAGGGCACTAATATTGCTTGCTCTTTACTCAACGTAAATCATAAACGATTAGGGTATTTACTTCAAAAGTTATGCAACGAACAGACGAATAGCAATGGGTACAATTCACCGCCAAAACTAACTGTGACCTAGTGATGTGGATCGGATCGGGTCGGTAGGCCTGCTGGATCGGTCCGGATCGGATCGTTTGAGTCAGTCGGATCGGCGATCCGACTAACCACATTAATTGAACGCACATTTGCAACTGAACTTGACTTTTATCTCTGCACTGCATTGTTTGGTATTCAGTAAGATATTTTTTCTACCATCCAAACTTGCTGTTGCTTCTGTGTTTCTCATCTCAAGTATTTATTATTTTAGTAAACAACTTATTACAACAACTCAATGCTTATTTATAAACTGCATAAGTTTTATGCCATGCATCTGGCATTGTGGTATATATCAAAAGAGCTCAAGCAAGAACAAGCTGCGAAGCAAATGAAAATGATAAATAATAAATAATAATGATGATAATAATAATAATAATAATAATGATAAATTAATTATGCACAACTCTAGTGTTGCATATTGCTTACGGTTGTCAGAATTTCGGAATGAAATTTTATGATTGAGCTTAGAAATAGAAAATGTTATTTTTGGATCTAACTTCCTACAGATCAAACTTCGCAGACAAACATCTAAGTCATGAAAATAGTCACAAATTGCAGTTTGTAACTTAGCTAATTTTAATCCCTTTATTGTGAAGTTCCAGGGAGGATCCACAGACTTCTTGAATGTGTAATCCATCCAACTCCCCAAAACAGTCACTATTAGACTGTGATAGCAATGGGCCTTTTGATCCATGCATCTCTGACTAGTTAAATACGTTCCTCCTCCAGCATCTCAACGGAATGACCCATCAACTCCAGGGGTTGGATAACCTTTTTATTTTAATCTAAAATGTAACCAGACAGAGCTCAGACAGCTGATTGATTGATTGATTAACTCATTGATTAACGTCGCCTGATGAAGCGATTGCAGCTAATTGAATTTTTTCGACTTTGGATTGCTAGCTAACTTGAAATCAAACTATTTGAAAAGGGCCAAAATCCAGGGCCATCCAAGCTTAAATTTTAATGTGCAGTATGCTTTAACCATTTCGTTATTAGTTTCATTCTACCTATTCACAATTATTCATCCTCCATTAACTCTCATACAATGCTATGCTAAGACATCAATTCCAATTTCAAAATTCCAGGAAACCAAAACTTAGCTTTTGACCGTCCTCTTCACGTGTAGGATGCAATCACGTTTTCGATCGTATTATAAGCAAAAGAAATCTCCAGGTCAGTCAGTTCATTACAGATTTTGGATATCTTAGCGACAAGAGCTCAATCATAAAATTTCATTCCGAAATTCTGACAACCGTAAGCAATATGCAACACTATATAATTAGAGTTGTGCATAATTAATTTATCATTATTATTATTATTATTATCATTATTATTTATTATTTATCATTTTCATTTGCTTCGCAGCTTAATACACAGCAGTTCTTGCCTGAGCTCTTTTGATACCACAATGCCAGATGCATTGTATAAAACTTATACAGTTTATAAATAAGCATTGAGTTGTTGTAATAAGTTGTTTACTAAAATAATAAATACTTGAGATGAGAAACACAGAAGCAACAGCAAGTTTGGATGGTAGAAAAAATATCTTACTGAATACCAAACAATGCAGTGCAGAGATAAAAGTCAAGTTCAGTCGCAAATGTGCGTTCAATTAATGTGGTTAGTCGGATCGCCGATCCGACTGACTCAAACGATCCGATCCGGACCGATCCAGCAGGCCTACCGACCCGATCCGATCCACATCACTAGAGGTGGCTTGCACCAGTCGTGTTTATCTCCCGTTTAAACTAAACTTGAGTTTAAACTCGTGTTTAGTCATTAGTAGGCTTGCACCAGTCAAGTTTAACTTAAAACTGGAGTTTAAAATTTGTGTATTTAAACACCACCTACTGGAAATTTAAACTTGAGATGGACCAGGTTTAAGGTCGTGTTTAAGGCAAAAATGACAGTTGCTTGCTGTTTTTGACGTCGGATACAAAAAATAAGAAATCATTAAAGTTGTAAACACAGTAATTTTATTAATACCGTCTGAAAATTTACTTTTTTGACGGAAAAATGGTTGCTTTAACTTTTCATCATTAACCTGTCAGTACCGACTGTACATGCGCACCCTCAAAATAAGTACTTTGAAAATAATTGATTTATGCTGAGGAAGCAAAAGATGCTTTCTTTTTCTTTTATAGCCTCCTGTTTAACGTCAGGTTTAAGTTTATTGAAAGTTCTGTTAAACTAAGTCCCATTTAAACCTCACGTTTAGCTGCTGTTTAATTTAAAATTCTTACTTTTTATTGGACAAATTTATCATTGTGATTGGCTTGCGGAACTAAAACGTGACCAAGTCATGTTTAAGTCGTGTTTAAATTTAAACACGAGTTTAGTTAAGCAGCAGTTAAACACCACTTGAGCAAGTGATTAAAATTTAAACTTAAACTGGAGTTTAAGTAAACACGAGTTTAAGGGTTATTCATGAATAAACTAAACACGACTGGTGCAAGCCAGCTTTAGTCACAGTTAGTTTTGGCGGTGAATTGTACCCATTGCTATTCGTCTGTTCGTTGCATAACTTTTGAAGTAAATACCCTAATCGTTTATGATTTACGTTGAGTAAAGAGCAAGCAATATTAGTGCCCTAACCTGACAAGTAATATCTCAGTCTTTATTGAACCTGGACATCACATACCTTCAACAACAACTTGCAATCAACGGTCTGTCATATCGTGAAACTAGCACCAGGGTTCCCTACCCGATACATGTCTTGTTCGTTCGGTTCATTCGCGTTCATCCTCCCTAGATTCTGAAGAAAACTGAATTTATACGTGAAAATATAGATGAGGTTTACCGTGAACTGCACCAAAAGTCTTAGAATAGCTGCGACATAGCAGAGAACTAACTACTAGTTTTCCTTTCAAAATTCGGATTTAGTCATTTGCTATTCCGCAGCTATTCTTGAACTTAGGTTGGTGTAATCGAGGGTTAATCTGTTTGAGGCTATAATTACAGCGCTATCTTGCTTTATGACCTCTGAAAAATTTCGGAGGCGGCGGTCCCAGTTCCCAGTTTCCTACAGCAATGATCGCTGTCTGAATCTGGGCTTATTCTACTGGGGGGGGGGGGGCGGGGGCGGGGGGCCATGAACACCCTACCCCCCAAAAATCGCCCCCCCCAAAAATCGCCCCCCCCAAAAAAAGTGGGTGCCCCTTTTGGTACCAACTTTTGCCCTGAAAAAATCCTCAGAAGGCCAAATTTTCAAAAATTTCCCGGCTGAGCCGGAGATTTTTAGTCGATTTTAGCCAATTTAAGCTCTAAATCCGCTTATTTTTGGCGATTGCTATAAAAATAGCGCAATTTTTAGCATGTTTTTAGAAAAATTTTGAAAAATTTTCGCCCCACCCCAAAATGACTCGCACCCCGAGGGTCCCCCCAAGAAAAAATTCCTAGAATAAGCCCAGTGAATTACGGGTCAAGCTACATGGGGACTAAAAACACCAAACTAAACTGCTTCCAAACCCGAACTACTTTTGGCTTTCGGGCCACAAACTAACTGCCTAGTGCCTACACAATAATGTACCTACATTGCATTTCCAGAACCTTGAAAATGTTATAGTAAATGATTAATTCCTTTCGTGATTTAGCCCTGGGGCCCGTTGCAATATATAAACGGCAAAATGAACTATTCTAATAGAGGTACCTATTGGTTTGGTTGTCAATAGGTATGAAAATGAGCCTATGACAAATAGTGTATTATGAAACGCAATTTAAAGCCAGGTTTATACTTGTCCGTTTGGGCGGTTGGGCGTAAGAAAATGTTCAACACTGCTCAACTTTTCTTATGCCCAAACGGACAAACGGACGACTTCAATTGAGTATACGCCCAAACCGAAAAACGGACAAGTAGGGCTGTGCCGTTAAGAATTTCGCCGGGCCGGGCCCGGGCCGATGAAGCGTGCCGGGCCGGGCCGGGCCGGGGCCGGGCCTGGCCCGGCCCCAAGCCCGCATCATGGCCCGGAGCCCGCTTCATGGCCCGGCCCGTTCCCGGAGCTCGTTTCACGGCCGGGCCCGGGCCTCGAAGCCCGTTTTACGGTTCCACGGCCCGGTCTAGGTTCGGGACCTGCTACACGGTCTGAACCTGCCGACCCGGTCCTGTAGGGGCCCGAGCTGCGGTGTGCGATAACCAGGTATATATATTGAAATTTCTCGACTTTGAGCGGCGATGTTTTTTTAAAACCGCAGAAACATCATGCATAGAGACTATTCCACACGCTGTCAGAATCCTATCTTACATTTGTACATCTGTACCTGTGCATTTCACAGCAATTACAAAGAATTAAGAAACGCAAACAGGTGAAGTAAAAATAAATAACAACCGAAAAGGAACAAACTTCGCAAATTATCCCAAGCAACTAAACAATCCTAATCCTAAGGAACTAAACACGAACATTGTATTGAAACACTAATCATTGTGTATTAATATGCATATATAACATACCTACGTGTATGTATATGTACATATATGTGCATACACTACACGTACATAAATAAATCCCAGCTTCAGAAACCGACGGCCCCGAAGGCCCCGCTGGCCCGACAGTACCTGTCGGCCCCGTCGGCCCGGCAGGCCCCGCGGGCCTCGAAGCGGGCCGGGCCGCACTCTATAAAACCGGGGCCGGGCCGGGCCGCACTCTATAAAACCGGGGCCGGGCCGACCCGGAGCCGGCCCCGGCCCCGGGCCCGCTTCACGGCCCGGTCACAGCCCTACGGACAAGTATAAACCGGGCTTAATATGCCCTATTGCCTATTGCTCCAATTTGTCTATTGTTATTTACTTATAAAAATTGCAAAGGGGCCCTGCAGTTGCCGCTTCCGGAGACCCCATCAACTTCTAGGGCTGGCATACAATTTCCAACTAGCCTATGCCCAGCAAAATTTCACAGAACTAATGTTTACTGACAGCAATAGGACGCAAATATACAGTACGTATGAACAAGGTTAATAAGCAATAATTACAAATTAACAAACATGCAGCAGTGCTAAGTCATCTTTGCAAGTAGCTTCTCTCTGAGCATTAGCAAAATGTTAACGCTGGGAATTACACGATCATCCATCTAAAACAAAAACCAATGAAAATGGAAGGTGTATCGAATTCTTTTTCGGTCTAGCTACAACTGTGACTTCTAATTCCAAGTGAAAAGTCACAACCTTTCAGTTCTTACACTCCAGGGAAATGAGTTCGCGACTACTAAAAAGAGAAAACTTGCTTGCACTCAATCTTGGGTTGAATATAATTTGAGATTTACTGATTTCGTTTAAAAATAACATACGTAAAATTTTTAAACAATTTAAATACATTCCTTCATCAACGCATCAACGTTGAAAACGGTTTCCTTGCCCAGTACGGTTGCTTTAAGGTAAAACGGTCTATAAGAAAAGGAAGACGCTTCCAATGCACTTGCACTAGTCATTAGTTAAAATTAATCAGAAAGGAGGAATTCTACATTTTAACTAGCTCTAATCTTTTTGACTTGTGTTAGCAAGATTACATAATAAAAAGAGTATACAGATTCTTTCCTAAAAAGCTTGAACACATTTGACAGTTTCTGGTAGGAGTGATTAGAGATGACTCAGTGGGTAAACTAGAAAAAATTGGATAAGTCTACATTAAGTTGAAGCAAACCTGTAAACTGTCCCACAAATCTTTAACTGTAATGGGACCAGAAGGAATCGTAAGATTTACATAGCTAAGGGCCATTGTTTGAGTCTCTGTCTGCGAGCTGATCAGTCTCTGCCGAGTACTTGGAATTGAGCACCTGAAAGAAATGCAGGCACAAACCGATGGGTGACACAATGTAAGAGTGTGTCACTAGGCACACTCTATGTTATCAGAGCAAAACTATGCTCTGCTCGTTAACGGCTGACCTCCCCCGCAAATTAGACCCATCACTTCAAAGAATTTCGTGTGCTATGTTTGTGTTCTAAAGCTCGAATCAGGCACAAAACTCGCTAACACACAGCAGGGGGTCCGTAACTGACCTTGGCCGCCCGAAAATGCCTCCCCCCGAAATCGCCTCCTCCCGGCATTTTTGCTTCCCCCGGGGATTTTTTGAGGGCCCAAGTTTTTGCCAACATAGGCAAATTTTCAAACATTTTCTGGCTTCGATGGAGATTTTTCGAAAAAATGGCTATTTTCAGCTTGAATCCTGGCATTTTTGAGAACTTATGCCTTTCTATGTGTAAAATACGCCAAAAAGACCTATTTTTAGCTAATTTTTTCAAAAAATCTCCCCTCTCGCCGGGAAGCCCCCCCCGAAAAACCCTGATAGAGTGTGTCTACTGGCACACTATTATATTATGTACTCTTGGTTACACTAAGTCAGCACAAAGTTAAATAGAAATTATTAAAAGTTGAGTTTAGAAACAATGTAGACAACATTATTATAAACATAAAGACTGAACAAATAATTTACCAAAAACTAGATAGATATAACGGGCAACGGACATTAAATTTCTGACAAACCAATAAAAATTTCTTTTACAAAAAATCGCAATTCTATCTTCTATCTATACAGACTTTTCCGAAAACCATATAGAAATCTAAGCTATAGCAAAACCTTTTGTATGCAAATCCGGTTACCTCTCTCTTAGCAGGATGATACAAACAATGGATAATATGAAAAAGCAAAATTAATGCAAACGCACATGCTGGAAAATCGTTCCGACACGAGACTATTGGTGGGCAGATCATTGTAACCAAACTTGTGTGGAAAACGCTCCTGTCGTATGGTATAACTTCGCCGCAACTTCAACACAGATGTAATCACATTCTTCATAAACTGCTAAAATAGATAAGATTACACTACGGAAATCTTGTTACTCTAGGTTAACTGCTGCTGGAGAACGACAACAGGAAAACAGGCTTTAAAAACATGAGAAATGTGTTTCACAAAAAACCTACCAGGTCCCGGAATAGAGATCGCTATATACTCAAAATTTATTACAACTAACTGTATACCGAATAAACCATTGACCATGGTCAATATAAACCATATTATTACCATAATGCACGGTTTTTTGGGCAAAATTGGGGGCATCTGCCCACTCGGCTAAAAGTTTGCTCACTCAAATTTAAATTTGCCCAGCAGTTTTCCCACTGCAAAATTGGACCACAGAGGTAAAAGAAGTAAACATTTCTATTACGATTTTATTGCTAATTTTCAAAAATCTTCAATTTTTTTCTGGGAGGCTGCTGCCCCCAGACCCCCCGCTGGGGTTCCTGTGTCACTGCCAAATTGTAACCTGATTAGCTTTACTTCACGTCACTTATTGTCTATTTCTAAATATGTCTCCTAGAAATGTTGCAAAATTTGTATTTATAAAAAAGATAGAATGTATTTATAGAAAAATGCGACTGCAGAAAATCGAAACTACGACTCAAATGTGCAAAAATATCAAAATTTGAAAAATTCGTTCAGCTTCTGGGGGTTTTAATATGTATAAGAACCCTCTATTGTATAAAAACTAAGATTGCTTAAGGCACAACTAACGAAACGACCGCAAATTCGATGGTATGGAATACATCACGTTATTAAATTAAAGCAAAGTTAAACTTAAGGTTAAAAATCGCTTAGCAAAATTTTGTAATTTTGCCCACCGATCTCTAAATTTGCCCACTCAATCCTAAGATTGCCCACTAAAATGCCCACTGGCCGTTTTGAAAAAAACCCTGCCATAATGTATATTCACTCTAATTGCTTATTCTTAAGGCACAAAATCAAGGATCCTAAGGGGAAAATAACTACTACATCGAGCAAATTCCTTTTGAGCAGCCATATCATTTGCATCATGTATGTATATAATATAGTCTATATAGTCGGGGCGGGGAAGAAAACCGCCAGGGAGGGACCGATTTCATCATTAGTCACAAGTTCACAAGCCACAAGCGAATTCGGTTTCATCAACGATTAGTCACAAGTCACAAGCAAAGTCCCTGCCTGTGACAAGTGCACCACTAGTTGATTTTCCAGTTTCAGTTTCACCAAGCCACAAGCCACAAGTCCCTGCAGACAACTGCAAATCCCCACAAGTCGAAGCATCACTTGTGGCATTCAAATAATAATTAACTAAAAAATAATATAAAATCAAATTTCACTCGTATTGAGCTATAAGTAAACTTTCTAAACTTCAAAACAATAAACGAATTAGATACACTGAATTTTATTAAACTTCACTAATATTTGCTAACATTACGCAGTCTTTCTTGCTAGAAATGTATTTTAACGCACCTTTAGATAACTTTAGTTTATAATGTTTCAAAGCGTTAAGACTCTTGTATTATTTTTAAATTCGAAGTCCACTTTTTGTTTCATAAATTTTGTTAATTTTTTTAGTTTTATTAATTATTTATTACTTATATCGTTTTGCTGCAGTGCCGAAGACTTTCAAAATCTTCTTTTTTTTCTGATGCTTCCTGCGCATCTCTTCCTTGTCCACAAGTGTTTCGCTCAACTTGTGAGCTCTGACGTCATTTCAGCGAGCTTGCCTGTAATTTACTTGTGGCTTGTGACTTGTGGATACAAGTTGGCAGCAAAGTTTGATGAAACCCAATTTTGGACAACTTGTGGCCACAAGTCACAAGTTGTGGCTTGTGACTAATGACGAAATCGGCCCCTGGGGAAATAATGCTACTACGTTTTTCGTATAAGCGCTAGAAATCTCTGGCTTGGTGCAAATTACAGTTTGGCATGCCGGCTCTATCCAGTGGGGGCATCTAGCGTTTCTGAATCATTCATATTGCCGGAGAAAAAACTCCCATCACTGATATTTTTACCCGCCGAAGCGGGGAAAAACTGCGGCGGGAAAACACAGTACTAAAAATTACCCACGTTATTTAGCTGAGCGATATTTAAGGGCTGTTTCTACATTTTCGGCCATTCTAAACAAAAGGGTGCACTTTGTTTTCAGTAAAAAGCTGCTTATCTGACATAGTCTGGTACATTTTATGTCAAGGCACCTGTACCAAAAAATAACATGCTATAGCCGCATGAACGGAATCAGACAGTTACAAAATATACCCAAAAACGTGCAACTGTCATTGTTTATCATTATTTCAGCAATTTTTAGATTAAATTGCAAGTTCGTTAAGTTTTTCAAATTTTTGAAAAATTTGCCTTGAAAACATGGTGATGGGGCAAATTTTCATCCTCGATATATGAGTTATCTGAGGCTCTAGGTGCGTATTTCTAAAACAGAATCACACAACAAGACGCGCTTTATCGTTTAAGACCATAAGAATTGCTCAGAACGCATATTGGATAATTTTTAAAAATTGGGTAGTGGTTGTATCCTCGCTCAGTGTCAAGATAGGCGGGAAAAAATTAAATGTCAGCACTCAGCCTGGATAAAAGGTAGGAGGCTGCCACCTATACCAAACGATAAAGGGGGGGTCTATATATACGTACTTCTATTCAAAAGACTAGCCAAATTTTCCTTGCAGGCTTCTAGAAACAAGCCCTGGGCTTTTTTTACTGGGGGGATGGGGGCGCCCCCTCACTCGGCCCCACCCCCACTTTTTTGGGCTTCCCCCCCACTCACTTTAAGGTGCTCAGAAAATGCCAAATTTTTAGGATGCTTGGTCAAAATTTTCAAAAATTTTCCGGCTTCGCCGGAATTTTTTGGTCAAAAATCGTCTATTTTGGTACTCAAACTCAATTTTTGAGCACTGTTAAGTAGAGACGCACCGGGGCCGCCACTACCGGGGCCGGGACCTCATCGTGGCCCCGGTACCGGGGCCGGGGCCTGGAAATTGGGGGTCCAAATCGAAAATTTTCCAAAATTTTCTTGAAAATTTAAATTTTACAATAATTTTTGACATTTTTGATAATAATACTATCGTTGTTTTCATTCATATCGGCGGGAAAACAAACGATTTGTAACACTTTTTGACTTCCGAAAATTCAAAATTTTCGTCAAAAAATGTCAAAAATTTACAAAATTTTGCTAATTTTTGGCTCCGGTCGGCACCGGGGCCGGGGCCAGGCCCCGGTGCATCCCTACTTTTAAGCATAGTTATAGCAGTATATGTGGAAAACAGGCTATTTTTACTGCATTTTTAGCGATTTTAGACCACTTTGAATTCCCCCAATTTTGGCCCCCCCACTAGTGGGGGGGGGCTCCCCCACTCTCCCCACCCCCACTTTTTTTTGCATAGAAAAAGCCCAGAGGCTTAGCAAAACTTCGAAAGTTTTAGGTTTTGAAGGTGGATAGAAGGTGTCGACTTTTGAACACTATTAGAGTCGATTGCTTTGGCCCATGCCAATGTTTTTGGTACGCATTTGTCGCAAACAGATATTGCTTTAAGCTGATTTATGCACGTTGGGGAATTTTGTGAGGATTCTAGTGTTTTTTGCTCAAAAGTGCGCAATGACACACTTTTTTCTGAAATGAGCAAAAAATTTTGGGTTAGTGCGCACGCGGACTTTATAGACGTTCTCTATAGACACGGAGAGAAAATTACAAAAACTAGTTGCTCAAAGTGCTCAGAAAAATTGCTTCTGGCTCTCAATTTCACAAAAAATCTCCAATGGGGATTTCTATGGGGATTTTAGTGGGGATCCCATGAAAATCTCATGGGGACGGATTGCTCGCCGAGCAAGTTTCTGTGGGGATCCCCATGAAACAACCAACCAGAGCAGCAAAATATGTTGACTTTGTTGCCAGTGTAGTTTTAAGTGTATTTAACTGAAAAGAGAATTGTGTATGTTACCTAACAAACAAAATGAATGCTGTATTAATTAATTTCACCCATTTTTATGAGTTGTTGAAAACTTGTAGAAACAAAAATGTGCAAAATAATTCAATAGTCTTGTTGGAGAATCATTGTCAAAATAGTATAAATTGCATGGAAGGACTAAATGACGAAGCTATGGATTAAATTATTATGTATGCGTGTTTATTTATTCACGTATCTTTTGTTAACAATTTTCAATGATGATCTCATTTTATTTTATATACACATGGGGCCTTTTCATGGGGATTCTGTGACACCATGGGGACAATCTTCTGGGGATGCCTGCTATACGTAGGATAGCTTGTAGCTTCTATAACATTTTATTACTCCTGTGCAACTTAGAACGAATTTACTGTTTTAACAATTGGAATAACGATGTTGTATTCCAATTGTTAAAACAGTAAATTCGTTCTAAGACAATTTTGCAAAATAAAATGTTATAGAAAGCACAAGTATCTATAACAGGCATCCCAGAATTGTCCCCATCGATGGCAGACAGAATCCTGAAAATTTGAGTCCCCTGTAGATTTTTGGGAAAACATTCGAATGTTGTGACCCCGTGGGATTCCCCAGGGGAATCTCCATCGTGTGAAATCGGCTTTAATTTGCGCCATGCAAGGGCTCTATGCTACCTTGAGTTCCCTATGGGGTGGTTCTTTACCCCTCTTCGTCACTGGTTTTCCCCCC
>JASAND010022340.1:0-31676 GCA_030248195.1 Trissonchulus latispiculum
TTGCAAAACTTTCTGTGCTTCCTTGCTATTTTATACTTGTGTTTAGGGATTTTTGTTTTTGAATGAATTTGTAGGGCACTAAGTAAATTCTGCTTTAGTTTTTATGAGGACATTTTGTTGATTCGTTATTTCTTTTCACTTTATGAAGTTATTTTGTTGCGACGAAACCAGAGTTAAAGATATTTAGGACTATTTAATTCTGGTTAATCGGATAATGAAGGGGGCACTAGTGCACTACCTGTAATATTATCTCTTTTTGTTCTGCTCTTATTCTTGGCTTTTCTGGCGAAAAAAGTGATTGTTTGGGCTGCACTTCCCTTCCCCTCTCTAGTCGTTCTGGATTGGTGAATGTCCCTAAGTTGTCAAAAATAAATGAAATTCGCCTGTTTTCTCTCTATACTTCTCCATCTACTAGGAAGTGTTAAAGATAGGTACCATATGTCAGTTTTTTTGCAGGCAGAAATTTTTGAAATGTTTGGCCAAAAATTCCCTGGATTTGTCAATTTTTTGGACACCTTTAGGTGAGTGAGATGAGGTCAAAAAATGAGAATGGGGTCGAATTGTTGGGGGCCCAGAACATGTGGGTGACCTGGCCTTCTAAAAGGGCTCAGTTTTTTATTACCACTATTGCTTATAATGTGGCCATAATGTTTGTGTAAATAACGTGTCGTTTGTATGTAAATTTCAAGATTTTATCATCTCACGTTTAAGTTATGTACGTATATATGCATTTTAATGGACCCGTGTCAGTTCAATTCAGTTTTGCTGCTAGAATTTTTCCTTGAAAAACTGACAATTCCTGCTGCTTTATTACCACAAAATATTAAAAATGACAAATGCTACACAAATAACAATTCCAAAAACTTTTTAACTTCAATTTTATTTACTGCAATTCGATTCAACGCATTTAATTATATCCTTTTATTCAGCTAGCAACATTGTAAACTGTGCTTTCTCTCTCTGAAACATCTTTACTTATTTGGTTGTTTCTAGTTATCATTTTGAATTACTAATAAGTACGTATATAGTTGTTTTCATGTTCGTCTTTTCCGTACGTTGAAGATCGTGCATAATGTTCATATTTTTGGGTTATACATGATTGTTACGTCTTGGGCCTTGTTTACTGGGAAGGGGTGGGTTTGGGTTTCTTGGCCCCCGACCCCCACCCCACTTGGCCCCACCCCCACTTTTTGGGTTTCCCTCCATCCACTATAAGGTGACCAGAAAATGTCAAATTTTAGGAATTTTTGGTCAAATTTTCAAAACTTAAAAATTCACCTGAATTTTCAAAACATCGTCTGTTTTGGTGCTCATATTGAATTTTTTAGTACTTTTGGCTTAATTATAGCAGCATATGTTATAGCAGTAGTTTTAGCACTTTTAGGCCTTTTATTCACCCCACTTTTTTGGTTCCCCCTCGCCACCGTTTCGCCTAGAAAACCCAGACTATTCATCTTTTGTTTTCCATTAGCAGCTGTTAGGACGAATGTATTGTTTTATTAAGATTAATTCAACAAAAACTATCTGAAAAGCGTCAATTTAAAATTATATGACGTAAGCTAACTTTAGCTCTCATCATTCTAGTTATTGAATGCTGCAACTTGATTTCTGGGATTTATGACTTCAATTAAGCTTTGTGATGTTATTTTGTATTCTGTGCTGCTATTTGCTTTGGTGCTAACTAATGATGTGCCGCGGAACTTTTCTTTGGCGCTGCTCCGGAGCTTTTATGAAGCTAAAGACGTAGCCTGAAAATGAAAATTTCGACTGCAACTTGCAGAATTTGTGCATTTTCTTCGGAGGTTTCGAGCAGACACGTTACTAGTGCTAACTTTGCTGTTCTTGTTAAACTATGACTGTATCCACGTCGTATGTGTTTTATTTTGGAATCGCTCAGCAATACGTACGTTTCCAGTTTTTTAACAGTTTACTGACTGCTCAAACTGAAAGTCTATATATAATTACCTTTATAGTTTGCTAATTTGAAAAAATTTTGCCTTGGCAAAGCCCGGTTCATTCCTCTGTCCGTTTGTCCGTTTCTGGTTGTTCGTTTGTACTATTGTCCGTTCACAAACTAGTTCATACCTTTCCGTTTTCCCGTTTGTCTGTTTTTCCGTTTGTCGTTTTGTCCGTTTGAGATGTTAGTTTTCCGTTTGTTTGTCTTTTTGTCCTTAAGGGATGTCCGTTTACCTTCAACACGGCTCAACTTCTCCGGTTGTCCGCAAGCAACAAGTTCAGGTCAGTTCATAAAAGGAAACCAGACAAAAGGACAAACGGAAACGGTCAAACGGACAAACAGAAAAAGCTAGGTATGAACTGATCTGTGAGTTCAGCAAAACGGACAAACGGAGAAACTCAAATTCGGAGAAGCAGGCAATCGGACAATCGGAGAAAAGTATGAACCGGGCTTAACGCTTTGTTAATCGTGTGTTTACTTTTGTAGAATGCGCAGAATATGTAAATTTCGGTAACCATTTTGGGTTTTGGATAACCTGGCAAAATGTAGCTGCACTGTAGTATGCTATTATTGATTATGCTGTATACCAATATACCATACGTGTGTTATGATGCACATTTTCTAAGAAATTATACTGTTGCTGCAAGCAAAGCCTGATTACATTGGCTCATTTTGTTTGTACGATTATTTGTGTTACTATTTATATTAGGTTTGAAGTAAGTTTGTGTGTTAAGGATAAGCTATGTTCATGTTATGAAATATTTGTAGTATTTATTTTAGAGATTTTTATAAGACAGGAAATTCAGGAATTCGTTGTTGTTGATTCAAAATACATATAATGTATTGTCAGGACTGCACCAGCTCAAAATACCAAGTGCAGCTTCCTTATGTTTATACTGTAGTGCATTTTAGGTCATGCATTTTAGCGTTAGCTACGTAAGTTTTGTTGTAGTGGGTAGTATTTTTAATCCTTCGTTTCTTGAAACATTTCAGTTTGATTTCGAGATCATTGTTTTGTTCGGCTTTATTCGCCAGCTGAAAAAAGATAAACAGGAGTTATTTTTCCCTGATTTACAAAATAACTTTCTGTTTGCAAAAAACAAGTATTAATTAGGGAAGAAACAGTTAATGAATGCTCGTTTCTTTTGGGTTCTGAGTTGTGTTAACTATTATGTGAAGCTGCCCCTTACAAGTTGTGTGTCTGTATTGTTGAAAAACTTTTGTTCGACTCTGTGGCTATATTGGTGTGGTGTATACAGTTGCATTATTATTGTTGTTATTGTGTAATTATTATGTGTGTACCCTATTCAGATTGCCGCTACACTGATCTTCATTTTGTATTTTCCGGTGTATATTATTATGTAATGTACGTATGTGTCAATATGGTTACTGTAGTTTTGATATAATATTCATCTTTGCTGCCTTCTATCTGTTTTTCTGTAATGGACACGGTTGCCTATTTGTCTGTCGGTCGCTTTTTTCAGTTGGATAACTAAGATTAACAAAAGTGGAGGGAATTCCAATTACGGTCATTATTTTTCTACCACATTGGGAATTTTCAGTCTTAGTTTTCGTGCAAATAAAATCGGGAATGGTAGGACTGAGAATTTCCGCTGGCACGGAGAGCTCCAGCTTAGAGTGCAGTCTGGTGAGAAATTCTTGTGAAATGCACAAACATATATTTATGTCAAGATACATGGTTTCAGTAATATTTAAAGCATTTTTTGCCAAAACCAGAATATGGAGCGACAGGTATGATATTCATACCTACAGTGAATGTGCGAATCGACTAGAGGATTTGTGGAAACTTTACCCACTCACTCCTTTCCATACGGAATTTACAATGTGTTGGGTTGATATTCTCTGTCTTGGAAGGTTTGCTGTATGAATTCAGCAGTGTTGCTTTGTTTATTTGTTTTTATACAGTTTTTAAATTAACTGCTGTTTATCTGTAATATTTCTGTCTTCTAACAGCTATTGTATATGGTATGCGAGTTTGTGATAGCAAGCGAGTTTATAAAAAGTTTCTTGAGCAGTTGGTTAGGCTTTCGTTAAGTTTGCATTATCGTTTCCGTAATTGTTGTGCTTCCTATAAACTGCAACGATTACTTCTTCATAAAATTTCGGATGCTAAGGCTGTAGCGCAGCAGGAATGGTAGCTTACAAAGCGATTAAAGAAGGTGTTCTTGGAACTGATTCTAAAATCAATATACAGCTACTATATTTTAGTGGAAAGAAAAAGAAAATTTAAAGAAAGAGAGAAAAGTTACCTAATAAAAGAAAGCTCAGTGGCCTAGGTAGAAGCTTGTTGACTTGACAGCTGCTGTCAACTAAGCCAATTTCAAAGGAGCCTCCAATGTTGTGACATTTCATCTTCGTTTTCCCCTCTAACACACACATGCATCTTAAGCACTACTTTAGTGGACTAGGCGATCGAGTTTACGTAAGACAGAAGGTTAGGTAGGCTGGGTTGGTAGGACATCAGTCCATCTAATTTATGATGACGAAACTTTCTTTCTTTCTTTAAAGAAAGAAAAAGAAAGATTGCACTAAAATAAGACAGTAGCTGTAGTTTGAGCTTGTTTTACAACTACAGTTTTATCAGCTGGCACTGAAACCAGAACAAATTAGTGTGACAAATCGTGACCCATAATTTTAATTAAGAATTGTGAAATTTTTTGCCAAAACTAAAGGTTTTCACTGGTTTGCACCAAATGTGGTTAGCAAATGGTTAGCGGATTTGCTGCTAACCACTTGGTTAACTAGAAGTTAACCACAAACTATTTTGCACCAAATGTGGTTAACTTAACCACTTGCTAACCAAATGCTAAGCAAGTGGTTAACATGTGGTTGGCTAACCCTGCTCTCGAGCAGGGTTAACCACGAACTTGCAGTGAATTTTCAGGTTCTGGCAAGAAACTTACAGACCAAACCGTAGAACTGAGAAAGAATTAATGGAATATATATTCATGTTGGAGTATATGTAACACGTTCAAGTGATTCAATATTTTTGCGTGATTCATATTTTAAGTTAGTAAGAAAAGTTAAAACTGTCTTCTGTTGCTCAAATCGGTAGTGTTCTTGAAAAGTAGTTGCATTATTCGAATTATAATCTTTGTGGAGTTGATCACATGATGTCGCTGCTTTTATATGACCTTTATCTTTTACCAATTGCATAGTGAAATTTTGTTTCACGAATTTTTGTACCTACTTTATAAGTATATAATTAAGCAATTATTAAAGTTCGTTTTCGTGTAGATAGAAGGCACAAGAATAGATAAACGACACTGAAATGTGTTTAATCGTGAGTGAAGCTTTTTAAAATTTCAATGTAATTCATTGGATAAACGAGTGCAGCGGCGTAGTCTGATTGGTTCACAGAAGTCCCGCCTCAAGCTTCTGCTAACCATTTGCTAACCATATGGTTGACTAACCATTTGCTAACCACATTTGGTGCAAGAAAGTTACTGCTAACCATATGGTTATGGTTAGCAAATGGTTAGTGAACCATTTGGTTAGCAAATAACCATATGGTTAGCAAATGGTTAACCACATTTGGTGCAAACGGCCGTTTGTCGTTTTTTACCATAACTTCATAAACTTTTATATTACACGAAACTTCACAATTCATAAAGACTTGGCTACACGATGTACAAGTACACAATTAATACAATTATGTATATAACAGAAAGCCATTTGTAAGGTGTGTTCCTGTCATATCGGAATAGAAGATTTCGCAGTGAACCTTGAACTTTGTAAGATGTAGATGTGTGCCTACCGAAGTAAAGGATGTTGTCAACTCCAACTGTGAAATACTGGAACGTGTGGCCAAGTGGAGTATGTGACCGGATAATCTCGGCATGAGTACATAGTAGTAAGAGCCGATTTCACACGTTGGTATTTCCATGGAGATTCCCTGGGACACAACATTCAAAAGTTTCCCCAAAATCCCCAGGTAATCTCCAGGGGATGCTTGCTATAGATAACATGTTCTTTCCAATTTTTTATTACTAACACGAACGAATGGAATTTACTGTTTCTCAACAATTTAACAGCAATAATACGAATTCAAAATATTCTCATCTAAGGACAAAAATTATTAACAACAAGCAAAATAGTATGCAAAAGTTTAAGTGTTTTCACAGCCACATTTCGGTAAATTGTAGGCCTGCTGCGCAGAACGCTTTCTTTTAATAGAAGCACTACTGAATTTTGTTGTCTATTTTGATCTGAAAACCATCCAAGTTACAATTTTCTATATCTGCATTGAACAGAGATACATATTCGTTATTCAGTCCCAGTTTGAGTTCAAACTTTGACGCTAAGGAAAAACTGGAAACTGAACTGAAAAGAAAAGACAGTTTTCAATAAGCGAATTTGTGACTAAACCTGTTGGGCAAGACTAGATGTCTGTGCAGAATTTCTGCAAAACAAAGAACGTTCACTTATTTGCATGAAACCAGTTTAGTGCAAAATGTCACAACTTTCTAACCTGTGATCTGAATTCTGAAATGTAAACAAAGTTTACGCAGTATTCATGGAGACCCTATCTTAAGGCACTGGTTTCCTTTCGGGTATTTTTGACTCATACGCCTTTAATCTTTTACGTAAATGGCTAAAACTTACCAAATAACCTATTTCCGTACTCTTTAACATTCTGGGACCAGTCCCGTATTTTTAGGTCAAAAGATAAAAAAGTTTTGGTTTTTCGCCTTAGGCTTCCAGTAAGTAGACAAGACACGGAATTGTTTGCTATGGCTGGAAAGAGGACACGAAAATGAACATTTTTGCTCTTACAACTTTTGATCTGTCTCCAGTGGTTAAGTCGGTATAAGCAAAAAACTGCAAAAAAGCAAAAAAATGACCATTTTTGAGGAAATCAGTTTTTTCAAAATTACTGCCACATGTTAAGGCCAAAGTTGGCTTATTTATACTCAATCGATACAGCTTCCAAATGCCCATTTTATGAATGCCTAGTAGCCGGAATTTATTGCTTTCAGCTGGAAATTTGGCCGAAAAACCATTTTGGCAAAACTGCGATTATTTTGTTTCGAACATCGATTTCTCAAAAACTACTCGACAGATTCCGGAGATTTTTGACAAAATCGAAATTCGCACTTCTGCGGAGTGCGGACGGACGTTTGTCTTGGTTTTCGCTAAAACTTATCGAGTAGCAAGAAAACTCAATGCGAAGTTGAGAAATTTCGTATCATCGCACATTTGCCGGATTTTCTGGAGTATTGAGACTTGTTGAGCCAAATCCAAAAAAACGTCCCTCGGCCCATATGTCCATCATATCGTTGCACATAAAGAACTTTTGGCCGATTCTTCAGTTTTGAGAAATCGATGTTCAAAGATTTTTGGTCTATATTCTTCATGTTAGATGTCAGTATGTCAAAAAATTGCAGCAATTTTTTTGCTACTTTTGCCAGTTTCGTAAGCTCATGTGAATGTACAGAGAATAAGCTTTAAAATGATGTAAAAGCTCTTTCCAACTCCCAAAATTGCGAAAATTATAGCGGTTCAAAAAACTACTAAAAAAGCACTGCACAAAAGGAAACCAGCACCTTAAAGCACATGCTACGTGCTTTTATGTAAAAGTATATCTTTAGCATGAGAAATCATGACAAAAGAGGGTCTGAGCAAATATAAGAGACCTGCTGCGCTGGGGAATCCCCACAAAAATCCCCATCGTGTGAAATCGGCTTGGATGTACAGATGTTCAGGGCTGACGTCGTATAAACGTTACATCAGGTAGATAACTTCCACTACTTTCTATAATGCATGTCAGAGATGATTTTTTGTCGAGAACAGTTGACGCAAATCTACGCATCTTATACGGAGCCGAGACGGAGTAAGTGTATGAGCTGCCAGCCAGTTAGTACATAACTGGTCTAATTATATGCACTTACCGTGATGGACGACTGGTTAAGGCGTTGGACTTTGGATCCGATAGTCCGAGGTTCGAATCCCCGCTGTCACAAGGTTTCCCCTTGAGTAAGGGACAAAGCACATATCGGCTCTAGCCAACCCAGCTATCCATCCTTAATTGGTCGGTAAATGGGTACCACGAATGTGGGAAGGTAACAGGAGTCTGTGGAGGGCATCTGCATCGACGTGCTGGCCCCTCCTCTACGGTTGCAGTCATCATTCTAGGTGACACTTCTGGCTCAAGGGCAATGAAACCGGGGATGAGCACCGCCCCACCCATACCCTCTGTAGGGGTGGGAAACTCCTCCAGGGGCAACTTTTGCCTTTACCTTTTAACTATATATAGGGTGTGGGTAAAAGCCAGTCCAGCCCCCAGCCCCAGCCTCCAGCCCCGGTGGGTAAAACCCAGCCTCCAGCCTCCAGCCCCGGTGGGTAAAGCCCAGCCTCCAGCCTCCAGCCCCTTCGGTAAAGTCCAGCCCCTACTGCCAGCCCAATTTGGTAAAACCCGGCCCAGCCCCAAGGGTAAAATCCAGCCCCCTTTTCCAGCCCCGTTTTCCAGCACACGTTTTCCAGTCCCCTTTTCCCAACCCCCGTCTTTCAGCCCACGTTTTTCAGCCCCCCCCCCTTTTTCCAGCCCAAGTTTTCCAGACCCCGTTTTCCATCCCCTGTTTTTCAGCGCCTGGGGTAATGTTTCTCCCTTCCAGCAGCATGTGAGGGTCCATGTAAAGTCCATTAACCTGGACCAGCTCTTGAGAGCAAGCACAGAAATGTGAGGTCCCGACAGTTAGTGTTGTTGCCCGGCCGGTTTTTTGACTCTGCCGGCCGGCCGAGCTTGTGAACCCGGCCGGCCTGCCGGAACCGGCCGGCCGGCCGGGTTATGCAAACCGGCCGGCCGGCCGGTCGGTTCAAACAGGCCGGCCGGTACCAGTTTTGCCCTATTTTTCGTGTATTTTGCAAAGTATTTAGCATTAATTGATGCATACAGTTACTCCTGGTTATGTATAACAGATAAAATCAAGTATTATCCTTTTTCTGAAAACCGGCCGGCCGGCCGGCTGCATCTGACCCGGCCGGCCGCCGGCCCGGCCAGCCGGCCGGCCGGTTTGTCGGCATAGTGGGCCGGCCGGCCGGGTTTTCCTCGGCCGGCCAACAACTCTACCGACAGTACCTTACTTCCCCGGTTAGCTAAAGTGCAAGTTAAAATGTGAAATATGTAACACTTGACGGCTATTGTCTGCAGTCCGAGTAAACTGTGAAGGCAATTATAGTTGAACTTCTTTTAAACGGATTAAAAATCAGTTTGTTTTAATTTTAGTAGCAATAGAATAACGTGGGGGGAATGATGGGTGTGCAGACACCCCCTGACCGACAAAAACGGATAGACCCCTCTATTGAGAACGAAAAAAATGTGGACCCTCTTAGTAGAAGTAGAAGGGCAGAAAGGGTTATGTTAAATGCCGTTTCATTAGTGTGGGGTTAGAGTTAGGTTAGGCTTGGTGCATTAGACAAAAGTACGAGATTCAATTTTTTCCGTTTTACTCATTTTAGCTGGATGAAATTTTGTTCCGTTTAATTTAAGGTACTGATTCTTTAATGTGGATTCATCTAAATCCAATCCGTTTAATCTTAAAAGAAATAGGGCATATGTTAAAATGTACCTAAACGTCAAAAATAAACGGTTGCTTAAGCGTATTTAATTTCACAATGTCTAATTAAATTTTGCACATAGCTCTAAGAAAATGTGTACAATTAGCTTCAAACAAAAACCATCAAAACAACACGATCCTGTGAACGACCGGCCCAGACCCAGTAGACTGCCGGCCGGTCCAACTAACTGCCTTCACCGGCCGGATAGCTAGCTTGTGACAGTTTAGCCGAATTGGAGACTTAAAACGTTCGCCAATAGCCTTCAAAAGTATCAAATATTTCAGATTTTAGCTTGTATTTTGGTTAACCGGACATATAATATACCGACCGGACTTATCTGTGCTTGCTGTCAGGAACTGGTAATAGAATTTAATAGAATTTATAATAGAAGTTTATAATTATTATAATATTTATAATAATAATAATAGTTTGTAATAATTTTAATAGAAGTTAATGCAATTTATATGGACCGTTTCATGCTGCTGGCTGAGAAAAACGTAATACCCAGGCCCAGGGGCTGGCAAACGGAGCTGAAAATGGGGGCAAGGTTTTACCATAGGGGCCGGAAAATGGGGGCTGGGTTTTACCCTTGGGGCCAGGCTGGATTTTACCTATGAGGGCTGGAGGTTGGTGGGCTGGGTTTTACCCACCGGGGCTGGAGGCTGGTGTGATGCCCCCTCATTCTCATATCGTTGGTTTAGCAGGTATTTACCAGTTTTGCAGTGGCTTGTTCTTTTGAGATGCTATTTTGATAGTTTTATTCTGTTTGTTGTGACTAGAGATTCTCAAAGTCTCTCTTGCTTTCGTAGTTCTTGGAATTACGTGTTCCGATTAATCTTCACAAAACTCCGTGCTGGTTGTTTTGGGTGTTCTATTTGTGTGCAGTCGTTGGGTTTGATTTAAGCTACGAATTGCTTGCGCAATCTCGTTTCTGCGGACTTTGCTTTTGCCTTGCTAGAAGTCAGTTAAGTCATCACTTCGAACTCAGTCTTTTAAGTTTGACTTCTCGGCAACCGGTCGGTGCTTGACTGTAGTTGTTACGTGCAGCCCCTTCTTTTTGTTTATTGGGTTTGGAGTATAAGTTGGAATTGGGAGGCCCTGAGGCCATTGTCTTTTGCTCGTATGCAGTAGCACCTCGGGTGCTATTCGTAACATATATAGTCAGTTTTGTTACTTTATTAATAAATTTAATAAGTATAATTAGTTATAATTATAACAGGCAGATATTTGGTAGTTCTAGGTTTTACAAATGGCGCTGCGAGTAGGGTAGGGGAAGGTTCTACTCCTGCCCTGCCTACGCTCACAGCATAGTAAACTATTTTTTCTGTACGCTTGTTTTTTGTACTTATTTTTCCGTTTTTCTGCCACGGACTTGGCAGCTGTTTTTATGTCTTTTGATTTGCCACGGATTCGGCCCAGGAGTTTCTGCCACGGACTTCGCAGACACTAATTTCGACCTTCGGATTTTAGTTCTTGTTTTGCAGCCAGTTTGGCTAGTTTTCCTTTTTTTCTGCCACGGAATTTTGGCAGTAAGATGTTTTGTTTTTTGTGTGGTATTTTTTCCTATGTATTTTGCCTTAAATATTCTGGCAAGGGCGAAGTCTAAGCAGTCCAATAATTCGATATCACGCAATAGCTAATTTGTTGTTTTGTTGTTGTTAGTTGACTAATTTTACATTTAATCCCATTTAATATTTATAGGAGAGCCTTTAAGGACATGGCCGACTCAAGCTTTGGGGAAGCTGTTGAAACGGAAAAGGAACGAGGCAAGACTGCGAGCTACCAATTGTCAGTTGATGAACTGCTATCGCAACAGGAGGCTGCCCTGAGGCACCTGCAGAAACGATTGGAATTTTTGGAACACTCGACAATGCAAAAACTCGACTGCCTTGAAAGCGCTTCAGAGAAAGATGTACCTATTGTTTTGGAACCGTTTGCTGGCCGGTTGGGCGAGGACTTCTCAGAATTTATTGTAATGTTTGAACTTTTGGCCCAAGCCAGCTCCTGGAACGAAGACAAGATGGCCAAGACTCTGCCTGCATACTTGCGAGAAGGCGCCTTGGAGGCGTACCAGAGCCTGAGCTCTGAGGAAAAGCTCACTTATGCAGACCTTAAAGGTAAGCTACTGTCACTTTTGAAGACTGAAGTATTGGTTAAGTTCAGTGGTGCACAACTGCGCGAACGGAAGCAACTCGTAGGCGAGACCGTTTCTGACTTTGCCTTAGCTATTCAGAAATTGGTTAGGAATGCCTACCCCACGATTGGATTGGAGGCGCAGAAGATACTCATGAAGGATTTCTTTGTCAATAATTTGGTAAGCGGCATACAACTGTTGGTTCTTATTTCTGATCCGGAGACATTCGAAGAAGCAGTGAATGTAGCGAAGCGCCATGAGGTAAATCTACTGGTGACTGGACATCTGGACTCTTTCATGTTTAAAAAATGGATGGGAGTCCGTATACTTTTTCTTGGAGTGGAAATGGAATTAACTGTCTGCAGAGAAACGCTGACCTTGCTGGCTTTAGCCCTGGACCTAGTGCAGATATGTCAGCAAATTTCGTGCAGTCAAACCAATTGCCGCGGTTTGGAATGCAGACGATACTACCGGAATCAGTTGATCATGGTAAGTTCATTATGTAGCCTAACAATATGCCCCAATCAGGAGGAATAACTTGCCTTAGTAATGTTTTCGAAAAAGGTGATGCATCGGCCTTTTCAGCACCTAGGAGCACTGATATGCACTGTGCTTTAAGAATTAGGAGTAACACTGGGATCGCAGTGGCAGAATGGAAACATTCAGCAATGGACAATTGTTTGCATCACAGCAAGGAGAAACTTACATGCTCAGCGCAAGGTTCCCCTGAGGGAAATAGTTGTTCTGAACCCTTTTCAGTTGACAAAGCGGCAGGAAGCCCAGTGAGCATTTCTGAGGCCGTGCTGACGGATGACTACAATGTTTCGTGGGATGCTGATAACTTGCATCCATCAAAATGCGAGGATCCTTTGAACTCAAGCATGGAGAGCGAAGTAGTACTGCTTGATGACTGTAATCAACAGGAACAATTTTTGAGAATCGAATTCAACAAAGAAGATGCTCGCTGCTTAGTAAGCGGTTGTTGGAATACTGGTAATCATTTTGGTACTACGTTCACTCTGTCACTCTATGAGGACAGTTCCAGATCGAACAGAACAGACGGTTATTGGGAATCAAGGACTAGTCAAGAAGAACGCATTACAGCGGAATTATATGCTTCAGTGCGGACAGACCCTGAGGTCTCTGCTAACGTGAAGAACTCTAAAAGTTCCGCCGTCTACAGATGTTCAGAGAGTGTGCCTAGTGCAGTGAGCTACTACGATGTCTCTAATTTGCTGCAGCAATATGTGGTTGCAGAAGTATTTAAACTTGGTCATAGTGGAAAAGTCATTGATGGACACAAATGTCGATATGTTACTGCATTGTCAAAACTGCAGCCTCCATTTCTTTGTGGGACAATGCTAATGTTTGAAGAGAGCCTTTCTTTTGATATTACATGTGGATACCGACCCAGGCCACCACCTGAACCTCCTCCAATTGTCAAGACTGCACGTTGTTCTGATCTTTGGTTTACCTGGATTTGGCTTTATTTTGTGCTGTTTCTGGTTGTAGTTTGTTTTCTCAATTTTGTCTTGATTCACAGCCTGAGCTGTACCCCAAGAAAAGGGCTGGCAGTGCAATTCGACAACGTTTTGCCACAATTTTTTGTAATAGCATATTTGTTAAATGTGACGTGCTATTTTAGCTATTATGAGTGTACTATTTGACAGTTAATATTCCATTTATCGGCCTTATATTGAATTCCATGGCGTGCTAACAAGTTTTTTATTATTTGTATCTTTTAACGGCATTTGTTACGTATATATACTTGTAATTTAGGACATTTTCTTGTGTCATGACTGATCTGACGTGTGTGCATTTGTTTGATCCTAAGATATAGTATCTTTGTGTGCTGTGCCTAAGCATCTTCGCTGTTGTTTTGTGCTTGGCTATATATCATTTTACGTACTCTTTTACATGTTGCGTATTTATGACATTTAAATATTTTTGAGTGTATTGTTTAATTTTCACGATTTTTGTATCTATCCGTTGTATTATTTAGTTGAGGTGTTTTGTATCTATCTATTTGTATGTATCTATCTGTTGAGACGATTGTTATGTTCTTATTCTTGTTTTAAACGTTTTGTACATATGTCCTCATTTTATGTAACGGTGCCTGACTATCCTAAAATTACAACTTAAACTACAAGGTTGTATGCTATTTCAGGTTTTCAACCACACCAACATAGCGATGATGGCTGTCGGCGGACGGTGACAACAGATGCGCTTCAGCACCAATATTTCGAGAGCTATTTCTTGCCAATGCCCGCAGACTCAACCGATTCCGACGAACTCGCTATTCCCGATGATTTTAGGGGAATGATGAGACCGTGGAACTATTTATTGTTAGATCTGATTGCTAATATCGCCACTGAAATCGACGCTAGAGCCCCTGCTATGGCCGAGTACGACCCATCACCAGGTGGTAATCCCGAGGCTCCTATTGACTCAGCTAGCGCTGATCCATCCCCTGCGGCAAGCGAACCGTCGGTGGCTGCCCAGCCGGATGCTTCTGCTGAAAATCTACAGATGGCTGCTGAGCAACCGCCCGATGAGGAAATCTTTGCTGCAGGCCAGGAGGATCCAGTCCAACATCTGCCTGAGCAGATCGTTGCCGCTCCTCTTCTGCAGTCGCCAGCACTGGAGTTTGGCATTGTGCCAATTCTACCGAACTTGGCTCATCAGGTTGCTCTGGTTGCTGGACGCCACCAGCGGCCTGAGCTGTTGGTGACTAGAGCATACGATCTTCGTCTACTATCCGGATACGCCGTTGGAAATGTTCACAGAAATTATTTCGTCTGTTTGTCCAAATATGGTCGTTTTGTAGCCCTTCGATTATTTGCTACCATGATTTTTGAATCCTTGGACTTGTGAAATCGGTTGGGATTTCTCAACGTTAGCCTGTATTGCCTAGGCCCTTTGTGGCTCTTATTTCATTGCTATTTACTTCATTATTAACAGCTTTATATTACCCTTAACCGTTACTATTCCAATTTATACATTGCCCATCTTAATATTTATTTGGTTGGCTGGATTTCATGCTGTTGGCAATTGGTGACTGGCATTTCTGACATTTAATGGTCATTTCGAATCCTACTGTGACTGTGCCGAATCATGTCACCTGCTGAGCACTGATTACAAGGATCATAGCAGAAGTTTTACCGAACTAATTGCCTTGATCTACTGTTGGATTTGTTTGTTTCTTTGTTTCTTTGTTTGCTTGCTTTCACAATTTGTTGATTTGCTGGTTTCGCCATCTTGCGATGACCCATCTTAATGATTTACTCACCTCTTTACTCTTGAGAAAACTGTTTCTTTTGTTCGCCTGAGCGATTGCTTTTGCTTTAAAGATCGTCAGGAGACGATTCCTCTTTCTAAGGGGGAAGGTATGTGATGCCCCCTCATTCTCATATCGTTGGTTTAGCAGGTATTTACCAGTTTTGCAGTGGCTTGTTCTTTTGAGATGCTATTTTGATAGTTTTATTCTGTTTGTTGTGACTAGAGATTCTCAAAGTCTCTCTTGCTTTCGTAGTTCTTGGAATTACGTGTTCCGATTAATCTTCACAAAACTCCGTGCTGGTTGTTTTGGGTGTTCTATTTGTGTGCAGTCGTTGGGTTTGATTTAAGCTACGAATTGCTTGCGCAATCTCGTTTCTGCGGACTTTGCTTTTGCCTTGCTAGAAGTCAGTTAAGTCATCACTTCGAACTCAGTCTTTTAAGTTTGACTTCTCGGCAACCGGTCGGTGCTTGACTGTAGTTGTTACGTGCAGCCCCTTCTTTTTGTTTATTGGGTTTGGAGTATAAGTTGGAATTGGGAGGCCCTGAGGCCATTGTCTTTTGCTCGTATGCAGTAGCACCTCGGGTGCTATTCGTAACATATATAGTCAGTTTTGTTACTTTATTAATAAATTTAATAAGTATAACTAGTTATAATTATAACAGGCAGATATTTGGTAGTTCTAGGTTTTACACTGGGGCTGGGGGCCGGGCTGGGTTTTACCAGCACCCTGTATATATGTGCAACCGTTAAACATGCTTAACCCTCTTTTCCCAAGGATTCTCGGGGAAAGCGGCTGAAAATGAACGGTTTTGGGTTTACGGCTACCATTTTTAAACTGAGAGGGACTGCCACCAATCGAAAGAGAATTAGCCCTTTTACTCCCGGCCCTTTGTCACATGTGGTGATTTTTATTCCGGCTAGAGCCGGAATACCTAATATGGGTTCGTAGTATCTTTTACATGTATTAGCTCTATTGCTTTAGAAATCGCCCTATGTTTAACACAGGCCTAGCTATGCACCATTTTTTTGTATGTGTAATATGCAAATTAATTTGGCAAAGACAAAGCGGCACAGCATGGATTGAACTTAATGTTTTCGTAATAATGTCGAAACACATCTCAACCAAGTAGTTGTTCCTGCGTTGGTTTTTTGCTTGGCCGACTAGCATATCGCTCTTACGGTGCAAACTGCAAATCTTCACGCCGGGAGGAAATCTACACTGGTGCAAAACTTGTGGAGGAATGGATTCACCTGTGCAAATCATCCGTGGGACTGGGAAATTATTGCGCATCATAACACTGTCAGCGAATAGCGAAAGAAAATAATAATAATAAAATAATAATAAATGGTTTTGGCAAGCGTGCGTGCATCTCAAACAGCTTGATAGAGTATCCCGTACTTCGGTTCCCCTTCAATAATGAGCGTGGAATTGGAATTGCTTATGCTGGTGGATAATTATTGTCTGTAATAAAAGCTTGCTAGCTAGTAGGTAGTACACTATACTATATAGTTCGTCGAGATCCGAGCAAGAATTTAGAGCAAACATTATTCAGGCAGTTCTCTGTAGAGGAATCTTGCCCTTTTTGGGCACTACTTGTTAGCATCTGTTCCAAAGAGCAGACACCGGTTGCACAGTGTCTTTTGGGGGAATGGATAACTCGGCAAATTGTGCACTATATTTCTGTATTTATTTTAAACGCTTAGGCTGTAATTTGTTGGCGGCAAAGCCCTTCTACCGGGTGATACGGGAGATTATGCAGCTAATTAGCTTATACCTTCTAATTACCTTCTGAGAATCATGTCTTGCACCTAGAAATAAAGTAACTGGTTTTCTGCAATGAAAGTTTAGCAAAAATTCTTACTTTGTCCGACTTTTGACGGCTTCTAACTTTTTCTGGGTGCATTGGGCACCCTTCAATGCTTGAATTCAGAATGTTGAATTCAAAAGTCTATTAATTCTCCATCGATTGGTGGCAATCCCATCCGTCCCATCCGGAGTAGGAAGTGGGTCGCAATTTCGTGGCCCGCGGGTACCCACCCAGACCCGCGGGTGCCCGCGACCCGCGGCCGTTGACTCGCGACCCACTGCGGTTTTGTCGCCCCACTTGACCCACTTCTTTATTTGGACATTTACTTATATCTTATAGGTAATTTAAGTACCGCATACCATGGATCGAGGCTCAAGCAAATTTATCACTTTTAGCATACACATAGCGATGTTCAACATCTACATAATATTAGAAACGAAAAATAATTATTACTTCAAACAAAAAATTGGCGAGTTCAAAGTTAATGGCACTAGCTTTCGCCTTCGTTTTAGCTAGTTCTGAGCTAGCCATGTATGCTATCGCAAACATGTTAAATGTGCTGGAATTTCCATCAACCAGTAGAATCCAGTATTTAGGCAAAGTATTGAAAAGAAAGTATGTATATATCTTTTGTAAGAATTTTGCAAAAGGTCAGTCCATTCTGGTTTATTTCTTACATCTGCGTGGCGGCTGCCGCAGGAGTTTTTATATAAAATATCATCTCCAAATTTTGATAAGATAGTTAACTATCATTTTAGCAGTTCACATCGAATTGTTTTCGTCGTACACAAGTCAAATTACGAATGATTCTAACTCGTTGAACGCTATTGGATCAAACCTCACAAAATCAAATCCGTTGATTGATGGTGATTTCATGGTTCCAGTTGCGAGTTCTGAGCATTCATTTCTGAGCATGAAACCGCGTAGCATGAGCTTGAAGATTTTTTAAACCCTTAAAACGGTATATTACAGTCGGAGGCGTTGACGCGCGTCTACGCACGTCGTCTGCGTCTTCGGGCTATGAAACTGCCATAGCACTTCCATTCGTGTAACAGTTTTCATAAGACTTTGCTCTAATGAAGGCGAACAACTTAGTGCTGCAATTTCAGCTGTATCCGCAACCAAAAACTGTTAATTTTAATTTGAGCAGGTCAACAGAAATAACTTGAAATGGCGTTATATTGGATTTAACATTGGAGAAAAACAAATCGAATTTATGTTTTGAGTTAAAAAGTCCCCATTTCTGTGGAAACCCGGGAGATTCTGCTTCCAGAGTGGACCATGCTTCTGCTACTACACTTCTACTACCAAAAGGATTTAACTCTTATTATGTGTAAAACTAATTTGCATATTACGATTCCTGTCAAAGCTCCTGATTATCCAGCCAATTCGAAGGACAGAATTGTTTATCGTTAATTTTGCAGTATGATTTTTTCTAAAAATCTGTTACTGCTGTTACTTATCGAGCTCGTGACTGGCCAGACAGGTTCATTTTTTATGGGTTTTTGTGATATTGGTATTTTTATGCTTTGTTGTTTTGTATCTACTGTAGTTTTATTGTAGGTACATTTTCCTGACACTTGTCCTATCTGCACTTGATAGCTTTCTTTGTGAGACTTTTTAAACGCAAGCTGATTCCAGTTTAATTTTAGACTTGAATTTCTTCAGTTAAGCGAAGTATTTCCATATAATTATGATAAATCTTCTATTCAACGGGGAGGTTTTGGCTTCGCTACCGACTAATTATTAAAAATTTCAGGTTCGTGCTCTTTAGTGACCCGGAAAACCTTGGCTTCTTTTCACCAAAATTGATGTAAAAATTAGATGGTTTCGCTCCCAATACTTAAAAATTACAATTTTAAAATTTCAAAGTTTTGAACTTTCAATGTTTTTAAAATTTCAAAGTTTTGAACCCTCAATGTGCCGCCTTACAAAATTTTATGGTGTTGGTCAAAAATCGAAAGTTATGGCCATAGGGCAAAGCATAATTTAGATCAAGACGCACGCAGCCCCCAGCGAACTATTTTCAATTCTTTAGGGGTCCTCTTCTCGCGCGAGTTAAATGAGGCCTAATTATAACTTTTAACTCGTTTAACCAAGTAGGCGAGTTAAATGAACTGATCAATAATGGAACCGGGTTACTTAGGCTTGACCCGGTGACCCGGTTTTCCAGAAAATTCCAAAACTTACAAAAAATTTTCGATTTTGCCTAAGAACGCTACATTTTGGCGTCCATGTTCCATAACCTCTAAGAGTCTGTATATACATGTCATATACATATATCCCATGTCATATATACATATACTTCCTCTAGGTTTTCTTGAAATGCGTTTAATAGTATAGCTGTAGCATTTTCTAAATTTTTGCTAGACCAATAATTTATCCGTCTGCGAAATTTTGTTGGGTCTAATATGAGTACTTATCCAAAAACACGGAGTTACTTTAAAATTTTGGTTTTCGTAACGTAGTGAGTTAAATTAAATTAAATTGTTTACCTTGGTTGCGAAAATAAACTGCAAACCATATTGTACTCAATGGAGTTATGCAATTATCAGGGAACTTATAAAGCTAAAACTAAAAAGCTAAACTATAATTTGCCAGAGCCTGACAGATTCAAATAACCTCAAGCTGCGTAAATGCTCAAGACTGAAATATAGAAAAAAAGCAAATTAATATTGGACATCGAACAAAAATTTAACCCAAAATTTTAGCTTGGTAAGCCAAAACTTTCTAAAATTTGAGGTAAATTCAGAAAGCCAGGTCAAGACCGAGTTGAAGCTCTTGACCCGGTGACCCGGTTCCATCGCTGGAACTGATTAACTCCTTTAACCATGTGCACCGGCTTTTCACTTGCCGAACCGTTCTTCACCTGCCGGTCGGCAATTCGCCGGCTATTCAAAATACAAGAAATAAATTTTAAATATTTGATAGTTTTCAAGACCAGTGGTTGCCAGTATATATCAGGCGAAAGGCCGGCAAAACTGTCACCGATCGACCGGTCAGCCGGTCACCCGGTTCTGGACAGGGTCGGTAAACAACACTTTGTACTGGCCAATCTCCATGCAGTGATATATACCTATTTGAAAAATTCAATACTATTTTAGTATAACCAATTTTTTAACTAACTGATAATTAGCTAATTAATTTCTACCTATTTTCTAGACAAATTGGCCATCAACTATGTTTGCTTTGAGAAGACTTGTTTGCCTTGCTCAGTCCGCCTACAGACATGTCCTGTCATTTTTCCAAGATACAACTTTCTAGAACAGTGTCAACTGGATTGTAAGTACAAGGAAATCGGAGAAAGGAAGTTCATACTAAAATTTGCTTTATCCGGCTTACAGATTAAATGAAGCGAAAAAAGTTGCATTGACGGGCAAAAGTTAGCATTTTAACACCACATAATTGATTTGTATCGAAACGAACTTCGAATAATTTGCTCGAAACGAACCCTTACTTTAAGTCTTATTTATTTTACATATTTTAATTTTAATGTTCTACCTTAGTGTATTGTCGATAGGTTTATTGTCTTATAGTGAGTATTCTGATTCTTTGGTAGTTAGTGTATAAGATCCACGATTTTCACCTAATGATTAATGTACTTTTATTTTTAGGTGAAATAGGTGAGTATGAACTACGTACATGTATATAGACGTCAGGTGCGCTCATCTTACCTCCATCTAATCAATTAAACGATCACTTCAAACTGATGTTGGTTAAGCATAATATCGGCTGATAGTTTGTCCTTTTGGCTTAATCCATCTGTGGTGGTGTACAATTAATTTGTTGTGTGCATATATATTTATTTTTGTGATGGGTTTACTATTTGTCGCTTTACCACAGTTTGAATATAAAACTGAAAGACAAGCAAAGTCGCTGTGCAATTTGTTTTAGGTCGGATCATAACGGCGAGAGTTGCAGAAGGATCCAGTAAGTTTTTAGATCACTCTTGTAACCAAATTTCTTCAATCCTTAACACAATGTCTATAGCACTGCACGAAGATTTAAGCATGAGAAATTGTAGACGAAAGTGACATTAGAGACTGCATGAGTCAAATTTTTCGGCCCTCCCGCTCGTCCCAAAAAATTTTTCATTTCTTCAAAAAATGAGAATTGCAGAAATAGTCCAGTGAATAAAGCAGGGAGTTTAACCCAAAGGAAGAGTGACTGTTAGTCTTGGCAAACTAGGCGAGCTTGGCCACAGATCTTATTGAATTTATAATTTTGGAAAACTTGGTTCAAATTTGATTGTGTTTTTGGTCAAATCTTGTTTTTTCAGATGATCCTTCACGATTTGCCTGGACATGCGACGGAAATCTGAAAGAATGCGTTGCCTGTTTTCCTGTCACCGGAAAATGTCCTCGAGCTCGATTCCGACTCAGAGCGGACTGCATGAAATTTTGTGTGTCATAAATTTAATAAATAACTGATTTGTGAAATATGTATTGCGAAAGCGTGATCTTGTATTGTGCCTATGAAATGTCAGCGATTGCACAACAGATTATAGAAAGTGGTTTTGAAAGTGATTATCAAAAATACTGGACAAAAGTAGAACAGTTTGTCCCGAGGCCATTTTTTAGTTTCTTCGGATTCCGTTTTAGACAATGATTAATTCGCCTTTAGAAAGGTCGCCGTCTTATCTCAGTTTTACGCAAAAACAGGTCGAATTAAACATTGTTTTTGGATCAAAAACTAAGAAAAACTTGAAATGACGGGTGAAGTAAAGAGAATGTCTTTATTCAAGCGTAGAAAACTAGGAGAATTTAAACTTCATTTTTAAAAAAACTTGAATACATTTACACTGTATTGTCTCCCTTAAATTGTTTTCACTTTTCTTCTACTTCATTGTTTCAACATTTGATGAAGTGTCCTGTCATTAATGCGTAATTAATTGGCGAAGTTTAACCTGTTAACCCCAAAAAACTGGGCTTCAAATCTGGTATATAAGACCTGATCTGAGCGTTGTTAGTCAATTCAGTCCCTGTTTCTCCATCTTGTGCAATCCTAGTCTGATCCACTCTCTCTGAAGGCATGTTCGAGAACATTCGTGTGACGGCGATCCTGGCAGTGGCCTGTTCCACGGTCACCCTTCTCACCTCCGTCGTCGTCGTCCCCATGCTCTATGCCGAGATCACCAATGTATGGAACGAGCTCGACTCAGAAATGGCCGAGTTTAAGGTATAGAAATGTTTTCTGAGCTTTACTTACGTACCAAATATGCTTTATGATTACAAAATGAGCCGCCTGAGACTTCAGCATCAATGTGTTGAGCATTTTACTGGCTTAAGGGGGGGGGGTCGCGAATTTTCGGCCATTTTTGATTTTTTCCATTTTCACAGATTTTGGTAGTCCCCATGGGTCCCCAAAACAAGACAGTTGCGTTTCGCGGTGACCAAAAGTTTGAGAGCTGTGAAAGAGCAAATGAGCTATAACTTGCCAAAATGTTAATCTGAACTATAGATAGCGTGTTAATATCATCTGTGGTATTTTTGCCTTAGCTCTGCGAAAATTTTCAAAATTTAATGAAGTCGGTTTTTGCTAAATTCTGACTTACAAAAATGTCACCGAATAAATGTTTCGTCATGCCCTGAACTAACCATTCACTGTACAAATTTCGCGTATATATATTAACACAGTACACAAATAGCTTCCATTTGCGTACGCACAATCCCTGCTGCTGCTTGGGAGTAGATCACACTTTTGGTCACCGCGTTTGCGTTTTGCCTCAAAATACGCCATTTTCTCAAATTTTTGAATATAATGGTCCATAAGTCGTGGGAAAGCCGAGCTATCCCAACCAAATTCGGGGTGCCAATTTGCACATATGAAAGGAAGATGTATGCTAAATTTCACTGCAATTGCTGGTTTTTAACTGTGGACGCACGCCTCAGTGCGATGTCGGAGGCCTACAGTCAAAACATGGCAAATTTTCAAATTTTTCAAATATAGCCAAATTTTATCTCAAATTGAAGCTCTCGACGTCCTGAACATTTTATCTTCTTGTACCAAGTCTCTACAAAGCAGTATGATAAAGTTAGAGCGCGTTAAAGTTTGAAGTAAATAATAGTCGGAAGGAGCTTGACCAAATTGATCAATTGTTCCTCGCTCGGTGCTCGTATCAGAGGCTTCAATTTGATCTATTGGCCATGCCGTAGTCTTTTGTCATCCTTTGTGTACACGACTTCGAAACCCTCACCGAGGCATAGTGGCGTAAGTACTAAATTGTAGCGATTTGAACAAAAATCTATCTTGCTTGTAGACACATATGGGGTATATTATAGCCAAAAATGAGCGAAATCGGTGACTATAAAATTTGGTACCTGGCGACCCCCCTTAATCTGTTTGGAAGCGCTCAGTGTCTCACTCTTACTCGTCCTATTATAAACTCTTGGTTTCTCTATCTGATTTGTCGAGGCATGACTAGCTGTAACTCAAAGCTCCGATTGCAATTCCTACCCACTGCTTGAATGTATACTGAAATCCTCTTTGAATCTTGTTTTCTATTTGTGTTTTTGTATTCCAGAGCATGGCCGATGAAGCCTGGAAAGAACTGATTTTCCTGAACAAGGGAACTCTTCGAAAGACCCGTCAGTATCCAGGCGGCGGTGGAAATGGCGGAGGAGGTGCCGGAGTCCTGGGCGGGCCCATTGGTGGCAATGGAGGTGCTGATGGTCTCTGCGGTAAGAGACCAATGCTATCTCAAAGTTAAATTTCAAACTTGATTTTTTTGTATGAGAGGCCGTTTGCATTCAATTTTCTCCAGTGAGATGTCCTTAGAATTTCTTGTTCTTTTTTCAAAGAGCACAGCGGTTAGAAAAGCTAAAAACGAGTTATTAACCTATGGATTTCCTAGAGTATACTTTCTGTAGTGTTAATCTTCCGTTTGCGATTCAGTGAAATTTATTGTTTAAAGATTGTTTGGCATTTATTATTTTTCCTGGCTTGTTTCAGAATGTGACGCCAACAACCAATGTCCTCCTGGACCACCTGGACGACCTGGTGATGCTGGGTAGGTAGAATTTTATACCTAATTCCTATACCGCCACCAAAGAACTGTAGCAAACTGAAACATTAAATAAGGGAACTGTAGGACTTGGACTGGTCTGCCTGCACGAGGAGCGCCAGAGGCGGCATTATAGTTAAATATGAAATTAAGCAGGCTTGAGGTCTGCACCATCATGGCATTCCTCTTAGTAGCCTACCAACCTAGTTTGTTTGCGGTAACGTGACAGCCAGTCTGAGCAGATACATCATCGATGAGGGCTGATTAATTCCGATTGAGCTATAAAATTGGACAAAATTTTCATTTTCTATTTTATTTTTCATTCTATTTCCCAATAATTTTACCAACACATTACGATATTTCAACAATTTTTCAGTGATCCTGGTGATCCCGGTGATGCTGGCGCTGACGGACCCCCTGGCGCTGACGCTGAAGACGCCAAGGCTGAAATGGGTGGAATGACTGGATGTTTGGAATGCCCACGAGGCGATCCCGGCCCACCTGGACCACCTGGACCTGGAGGTAATGTCTGAATGTTCTTGACCACTTCTATAGTCCTGTTTCAATCCACAAAATCCTGTAGAGTAAACGTGGAATGAGAAATACTAAGGACCGCAGTTTCCGTTCAGTATGCCTGGTATTCGTCAGTTTTGGCCCAAATTTTAAACCAAATTTAAATCGTAAATTTAAATTATCAATTGAATTTTAAATTCTGATTTTTGCTGTAATAGTTTCACATTTTTATTTCAGGCCCTGGAGGTATCAAGGGTGCTCCTGGTATGCCTGGCAACCCTGGTCGTCCAGGTGTTCCCGGTGGACGTGGGCCACCTGGTCCCAATGGAGAAGGAGGTCCTGATGGCAATCCTGGACCCGCCGGTACCCCTGGCACTGACGGAGAGGGAGGAAAGGGCGCCCCCGGTGAAAAGGGTATTCCTGGTATCCCCGGTGTCCAGGGACAACAAGGAGAAAAGGGTAAGGCCGGTGGTGCTGGACCCAGAGGTCCACAGGGACCACGCGGACCTCCAGGAGAGAACGGCCGCCCAGGCAACCCTGGTGGCCCTGGACAGCCCGGCGGTCCCGGTCTTCCCGGCCCTGATGCTCAATACTGCCCATGCCCACCGAGAAACGGAGGAGGTGGAGGAGGCAACGGTGGTGGTGGAAATGGTGGGAACTATGGCGGTGGTAATGGTAATGGTGGAGGCTATAAGAACAAGCAGTAGATCGTCCTCAGTCTAATTTCCAACAAGAACTACAGTCCTGGTCAGAAATAAGTTTCTTATTTTCGCGAATATTCGCACTTTCGCGAGGACATTCTACACCAAAAATTTTGATGAGTGTTCGCGAAGGGGCGAATGCAGAGTCCTTTGTACATTCGCAGTTTTTCGGACAGCTGTCAAAACAAACAGCAGGGTGCCTGCTGCTTTAACTAACTGCTAGTAGCCACTGGCCAACTGGTCGGTTTTACCGCTGTGTACTAGTATAGAGCTTTGGACAGACAGCTGTGCAATAAAAGCAAGTTTAAGCTTAAGCTTTTGACAAGTAATCAATCACGTCCTGCTGTGTTGCGAAGGAAAATTCAAGCCGACCTTCGCGAAAGTTATGTAAAACTACATTCGCAAATTCGCGAAGGCCATTCGCATTCGCCTTCGCGAAGAAAGTTATTTCTGACCAGGACTGTATCGCGGACAAATTCCTATCTCTGGCTTAATTTTCCGAAAACGAACATTCTAACCTGTGTTTTATGAAATTTTGAAATTAACAGCAAGCATTGTTCATTCCATAAAATAAAGCTTGGCCGAGCAATTTTGTGTTTGTACATAGGTGTGTATAAGGTCAGTTGAATAGGCAGGTACACGTTTGCCGATCTGATTTGCATACTAATTGAGAGTTTTAAGGGGTCGAGATCCACTGCTTTACTTTTAAGCGTGTATATACAACATATACACTGCAAAATACCGATCTAGATATATCTGTACTTGCAGTTAGCATAACCCTTACAACCTTTTCTTTCAAATATGCAGGATATTGGCAGGACCCCGTTGCAAAATGCACGATTAATCCAGAGTCGGGACTAATTCTACTAATGAAATGTTACAAGTTACCGTTGTGTAAAAGTCAGGTGTTATTATGAAAAGTCATCAGTGCTAGCAGTAAATTCACCCCTGAACATTACTAATGAAAAAGGACAGCGTTGCATAAAAGTTATTAGTCTGACCATTTTACTGCAGATTATAGCAGTTATTTCTACGGGTCAATTTTAACCGTGAATTTCAAAAATAGTAAGCTTGATTGATTTTAAAGAACTAATTTTTAGCTTTTCTTATTACAACTTGATTCTGTTACTTTGTGTCCTATAATTTCCCCACCGTATACAAGTTTGTGATTTTTTTACGGAATTTGCTAATTTTCAAAATTTAGTCGTGAATAATTTTGCTGTGCATAATTTTGCATTCATTATTTAATGCGTGAATAATAACAAGTAAGGAATAGTGTCGTTAGTATCTTATGCAACGCGAATGTCACGGCTCATGACACTGCTATCATAATACCAAGAGTCCATGATAATACTAATGACAATTCACAAGTAAGTAATTAATCCTTACTTTTATGAAACGGGACCCACTTACTAGGTTCTGGATCAGCTCATTTGATTATATCCCACATGAATTAATATATCGTAGTTCTGTGAAGTATGAACTTTCCCCCCTCTCCGCATATACTACCATGCCTAACAATGCCTAACCATTACTCAGAACATTTTGCGCAGCGAAGAGTAACTAAAGTATTAACTAAATGGTTTTCGCGCACAGGGTTAAGTTAAACAGTTCATTTTAACTCGCAAGCAGGGTTAAATTAGTTATAAAATTTAACTAATCTTTTAACTTTCGCGCAAAAAGGTCCTATAGTGAGACAACTGTCACTCTTAGTTACTATATACGCTTGGAACATAATCTGCACGCACCTTCACCGCATATCACCCACAAATTGGATCTTCGTGACCCCACCACAAATCAGTACTCAGAACCTTTTGTGTACGCTCACTATCTTGTATGTTCGAGTAGAAGCCCAAAATTTTCTACTAGCAGTTGGCAACTTTCGAGCTTCAACAACAATCTAATATATACTTATTATGATTCTGTGGAATGAGGGCTTAAAATCCTTATGATATTCTCATTTATCTAGAGATCCTTCTAACCACCCAACTTATTCAATGTCACGAAGCATATATACTTCAGTTGACTATGCATTATACTGAACGATGACGACTTGAAACTGCACTGTAATCCAAGACACAACTGCCTGCAGCTTTTATTGTATTCAAGTCCAATACAACGAAAGTTAGCTACAACAGGGGACCAAACAATATCTTATAGCACACCATTCCCAGAAATGTGATGTTTAATAGAGAATTAGATTTGAGTAGAGGCCGAAAATTCCGACACAAACTGGAAGCATAGTATTAGTAGACTAGTTTAACAGAGGATTAGGTTGAACGGATCGTTAGCGGTATGCCAAACCGACTTTTCGGATATGCTAGCCAAGTGGATGTTGACCGTAGCTTCGCGGCAGCAGGCTATTGGTTGGACGATTAGCAGTATTCTAACTGTGAATTTACTTAACAATATTTGTCAAAACATCCGCCAACTGAGACCAATAGTAAAAACAGTGATGTCGACAGATTAGCTTGGACCAACTTAGCACAACGCTAAGATACGGCTAAATACAATGCACTAGACCTTGTATCCAAAGTTGGTGAGGATTAGATTACGGTCAGCACTATGGCGCCTGACTACTAACATAATAACTACATAACATAATATTCCCTAGACTATTCGCATCCTTATTTTACAGTAATGTTCATTTTGATATGCCTATTTTCGAGTGACCGATAAAATATACGCACTGCCTTTACTGCAATAAAAAGTGCAACGATAAAAACGCATGACATAGTATAATAAATTAACGACACCATCTGAGTTAACATACAAACAAACGCCATAATTTAAACGAAAATAGCACATTACAACATAAAACAAATTAAATATTTAAATGACTAAAACGAGTTCCCACATTTCTAAATTTTATCGATGACTCCATTTCTGAAAATGCCAATTCCGGATAACCTAACTCATAGGTTTCGAGCTCACTTGACAGCAGCTGCTAAATCTCAAAAATCCAGGGAAAAGTACGAAGGGCTTATTTTTCCTAGTGAGTAAGTATACATGCAGTTTAGCCTGCTCTTTCCGCGAAGCAGTAGATATAGGTAAGTTTGATTTTTCTCGAGAAAAGTTTACGCGATCAATGTGTTGATTAAAATTACGTTACTTTTCACTCAAAAGTGTTGAAGAACCATATGAGCAGAAGCAAGTCAAAAAATAGAAAGACAAATATTTAAAATTTTGCTAAAAATTAGACTGCATAGCGACTTTAGGGCAAGATCCACAACTCTCGAAAACTGGAGCAGTGACAATACGAGAGTCATCAATGGTTTAAACGGATACACTGGATTGCACCAAATCGGATTAAGGTGAGCTGGGGAATAGCTCTGCACCAAAGTGCTAAATTCCTATTCAAAACTTGAACTTAGTCCTCAGCTAATTCGCAGTTATTCCTAATTTGTTGCAATGCAAGCTAGACAAGATGCCATTTAACTTTCCAAATATTGTGGTACAACGTTAAGGATCTGCATGAAAACCATTTAAAGCGCCAGTTAACATTGCATTACAAGTACAGAGAAATCGCAAACTTATCACAGCACATTAGCATTTGTTATCTACAGCCACTCTGGTCGCAGAGTTATCCCATATCCACAGATTGCAATTTCTAATTTTTACTCGTGAAAGAAAGAACACAAAAATAAAATATATAAATATTTACAACACTAACAATCCTTTTTAACATCACACAATCTGAAACTCCCGCAATCAAATCTGATCTAAGGCTTGCACTTTCGCTCACACAAAGTCTCTTGGAAAAGGAAGACAAAAGTCTACAAAATAGAATAACCGTGGACTGCACCAACAAAGAATGAGAATAACTGAAGAATAGCAGAAGACTAACTACTGGTTTTTCGTTCAAAAATACGGCTTAGACTTCTGCTATTCCACGGCTATTCTAAAACTCAGGTTGGTGCAGTCCAGGGTAAGAGTAATAATCATATTTCCTCAGTTTATTATGCAGCCATCTGTCGTCTGTCGTACTCTTGAGCATTTCGGTAGAAGAATCGAACCCAAACTAGGAAGGTTCTGGCCATCTTAGTTTATGTTATAACCAGAAGCCAGGCAGAGTTCATCCACCATTTTTAGGAGCAAGCGAGGCGTCCTGTATCAAGCAAAGGAACGCGAGTGGCCAACGCAGAACGGCAAGGACGGAATCGCAGTTCAGGAGAAGCAGCAACATTAAAAGGAGCCGGAATGGAGTGACAGGAAGAGAGAGGCGGGAGAGGTCAAAGGATGGTCTGTTCCATCATCAAGGCACTATAACCCATGGGAGGGGGAAATTGGAATTCGTTGAAGAATACGTCCAAAATAGCACCGTCGTCCACTGCAAAATGAAACCAATCGTAGCGTACTAGTAACAAAAATGCCCTAACGGTCATTGCTAAAGGGGAGAATAGGGAAATGCTGCTAAAGCGGAAAAATGCCAATAGTTTCGTGCAGATTAATGCCCAGTCAGCGCCTAAAATGATTGAAACCAGCTTTTGGGTGCAGAATAGGGAAACTAGCCAGCGCCTAAAATGATTGAAACCAGCTTTTTGGTGCAGAATAGGGAAACTAGTCAGCGCCTAAAATGATTGAAACCAGCTTTTTGGTGCAGAATAGGGAAACTAGTCAGCGCCTAAAATGATTGAAACCAGCTTTTTGGTGCAGAATAGGGGACTAGCCAGCGCCTAAAATAATTGAAACCAGCGTCTGTGGCAGAATAGGAAATCTGGTCAGCGCCTAAAATGATTGAAACCAGCTTTTTGGTGCAGAATAGGGAAACTAGTCAGCGCCTAAAATGATTGAAACCAGCTTTTTGGTGCAGAATAGGGGACTAGCCAGCGCCTAAAATGATTGAAACCAGCGTCTGTGGCAGAATAGGAAATCCAGTCAGCGCCTAAAATGATTGAAACCAGCGTCTGGGGCAGAATAGGCGCCTCTCGCCATCCACCCTATTCGCGTGAAGTGCTCAGATAATCAATCGCAATGGCGTGAGTATATGCATTGGTATGGGAAAGGCTATGAGATAACTTATCAGTCGAGATGATAAAGTATGTAATTCCACACAAGGAGCTGTACTGAACAATGAGACGGTGCAATGTTTATAATATGGTTTCCGGTGTGACTGAATGCAATGAATATCAAACAATCATTCAACAAACTGAATTAGTCACCCAGCCCCTAAAAAATGTACATCAAAACATAATATACGTATACGTACGGTACGTAAATAAACACTTCGTCAAGTAGACCTTTTCTCCAGCACGACCAATTCTCCACCACGACAACGTAGTATAATAATACATATATACACGTGTACGCTTGTAGATTGCAAGAATATAAATGGTGTTTAACCTTATCTGCAACTAAGGTTACGATTACGCGTGATTTCATGCATTCAGCTGCACGCCCATGAAGGATTCCTGACATTGTTTGTGATAACGCATCATCCCTCTACCTAAAGCACACTGGTTTTTTTCGTAATCCACGAGGAGCTGCTGATGCACACTTCCACGAATACACAGGTACATCCACGCAAAATGTCAACTACTTATTTGCTGAGTTCATGCCACGAGAATTCTTCGAGTTCACGCGAATAGGGTGGATGGCGAGAGGCGCCTATTCTGCCCCAGACGCTGGTTTCAATCATTTTAGGCGCTGACTGGATTTCCTATTCTGCCACAGACGCTGGTTTCAATCATTTTAGGCGCTGGCTAGTCCCCTATTCTGCACCAAAAAGCTGGTTTCAATCATTTTAGGCGCTGACTAGTTTCCCTATTCTGCACCAAAAAGCTGGTTTCAATCATTTTAGGCGCTGACCAGATTTCCTATTCTGCCACAGACGCTGGTTTCAATTATTTTAGGCGCTGGCTAGTCCCCTATTCTGCACCAAAAAGCTGGTTTCAATCATTTTAGGCGCTGACTAGTTTCCCTATTCTGCACCAAAAAGCTGGTTTCAATCATTTTAGGCGCTGACTAGTTTCCCTATTCTGCACCAAAAAGCTGGTTTCAATCATTTTAGGCGCTGGCTAGTTTCTTTTCTATTCTGCACCCAAAAGCTGGTTTCAATCATTTTAGGCGCTGACTGGGCATTAATCTGCACGAAACTATTGGCATTTTTCCGCTTTAGCAGCATTTCCCTATTCTCCCCTTTAGCAATGACCGTTAGGGCATTTTTGTTACTAGTTTCTTGCATTTTTCCGCTTTAGATCATACGTATCACTTTTCGACTTTAACAAGCAACCGGCATTTTCACGGGTTAAGAAGTGTGTAGCAATGTCGGGGGGGGGGGTAGTGGCGCCGCGTGGGCTACGTAGAATAAAGACCAAAATACTTTTATATATTAGGACCCTGTATGAAAAGTTGTGCCCACAAAAGCGAGTGTTTAGCGCACTTTTCTGAATAGCTGATGGTGTGCCGAGAGGGGGGTAAGAGAGAAACCAAAATAGCACTCTTTTATGCGAATTTGTTCGCGCAGACGTGATTAACGCAAGTTTCTGAATGGCCAACGATTTTGTAGCGGCGCCACGAAGGGTAGGATAGAAATCAAAATAGCAGACTGTGTAATAGCACTTTTTATGCAAAATCGAGACCGCAAAACCGTGCGCTCAGCTCACTTTTCTGAATGGGTAATGGTGTGCCGAGAAGGGGGGGGGGAGCGGCGCCGAGTGGGATATAGAAATCAAACTAGCATAATTACGAAATTTTATGTGA
>JASAND010022341.1:0-12637 GCA_030248195.1 Trissonchulus latispiculum
CAAGACATCATTAAGAGTGTACACTTCGTGTAACTTTATATAAAAAACTAAATTTATAAAAGCAGCCTTTTGTAACATCACCATTTTAAAATGTCAACCTTTTGTAATGTTAGCATTTTACAATGTCCAACTATTGTGATAATAAAGTTTTCTAACGCCATTGGTTGGTAATAATTATCAATATTTTTAGTATTCGCTTTTGCTAGTGCTTTTGCTTCTAGTGCTAACTTTGTGATATATAATATATTTCCATGCGATAGTAGAATTCGCTACCAAAAATGGGATCAAAATAACCAACCAAAATTGGGATCAAGACTAAACTAACTAACTAACTAAATCGAGATTCAATGCTAAACTGTGAACATGCAGTTTGCACATGTTGCGAACTATGCTCAACATATTTGGTAGGTTACTACACTTTTCCATCTAAAAATGTTCAACATCTTTGAAATTGGAGCAAAAAGAAATTTCAATCATCACATAATATTCTCATCATATTATCAACGGGAGCAAAATGGTCACCCAAAAGTGGGAGCAAAACAGTCACCCAAAAATGGGAGCAAAACAGTCACCCAAAAGTGGGAGCAAAAGTGTCACCCAAAAGTGAGAGCAAAAGTGTCACCCAAAAGTGAGAGCAAAAGTGTCACCCAAAAGTGAGAGCAAAAATGTCACCCAAAAGTGAGAGCAAAAGTGTCACCCAAAAGTGAGAGCAAAATGGTCACCCAAAAATGACAGTCAAATGGTCACCCAAAAGTGAGAGCAAAAGTGTCACCCAAAAGTGAGGGCAAAATAGTCACCCAAAAATGAGAGCAAAGCAGTCACCCAAAAGTGAGAGTCAAATCACCACTCGAAAGTTGAGTCAAATTACCACTCAAAAGTTGAGAGTCAAATGGTAACTCAAAAGTGAAAGCTGATTAGTCACCCAAAAGTGAGAGCAAAAATGTCACCCAAAAGTTGAGTCAAATCATCACTCAAAACTTTCCCCCCACAACACACCACATGAGAGCTAATTAGTCACGCAAAAGTGAGAGCAAAACAGTCACCCAAAAGTGAGAGCAAAAATGTCACCCAAAAGTTGAGTCAAATCATCACTCAAAACTTTCACTCATCACACTCATCACCATTGAGAGCTAATTAGTCACGCAAAAGTGAGAGCAAAACAGTCACCCAAAAGTGAGAGCAAAAATGTCACCCAAAAGTGAGAGTAAAACTGGCACCCAAAAATCGGGAGTCAAAATGGCACCCAAACAGGTCCCAATTGTGCTCTCTATTACTACTAGCCAGCATACGAGCCCACCAATTTAACACTTCATTCGACTGGTGGAGCGGTGGCCTAAATTGCTGAAGGAAACAATGCAATGTTTCGTATGGCTTAGGTGGGACTCGAACCTTGGAACTTTTGATCTAAAGTCTAACGCCTTTAATTGTTTGCCAACACGGCCACTACTAAATACACTCGTGTTGCATATTAACTATTTTTATTACATATAGTTGAATTAGTATTGAGATATTTTTTATTTTATTTTATGGTTGGTTGGTATGTTTTGTTTATAGACGTAACAAATGAATCTGAAATTGATGCTTTGGCAGAGAAGGTTGCCTCTGTTGTTGGGTCTGATGGACTTAATGTTTTGCTGAATAACGCTGGCTACTTTGATCGAAATCAGAGCAAGCTGACAGAACTAACGAGTGATGGTTTAGTTGAGCACTTCAAGGCCAATACTGTGGCACCAATCTTACTTACTAAGGTATTATCAGATCTTCTATAGTATTTAGAAGAAAAATAGTATTTGCTTGTGGAAAACGTTGCTATAATTAATATCCTTGTTGCGAAATTATAATGGAACCTTTTCTGTAACGTAATTGTTGAAGTTAATCGATACTTATTAGCTGCCAGTAGACGACTGCCTACTCATTAATCCGGCAGTTAATCGAAAGGAGGTTTAATCAACAAATGTAGCTACTCCGTTTCTCCTTAGAAGATGTAATACGACATCTAAAATATTTATTGGTCTAGGTCGACATGCATTTAAGTCATCTGTTAAGCGGGTATCCTACTACAAATATGGCCTAACTTTTATTCACCGCCAGTGCTTGTTCTTTGTACTGTACTAAGCTATTACCAAGAGTACATAATATAATATGTGCGCCACTAGGCACAATCTATTGAAGTGATGGGTCTAATTTGCGGGGGGAGGTGTGGGCCGTTAGCGAACAGAGCATAGTTTTTGGTCTGATGACATAGAGCTTGCCTAGTGGCATACTCTTATCATTATGTATTCTTGCTATTACCAAGAGTACATAATGGTAAGAGTATGACAATCGTCACACTCTATGCAGTGAAAACCAAAACTATGCTATGCCCACTATCGGCTGACCCCCCACGAATTGACCCCCTCGCACACCGTCCCTAGTATATGGTTACATAGTCCCAAACGGGGACCCTCACTCGCTTAGCATGCTTTCTACATACAAGACTTAAACATACACGCTTAAACCCCCTCCCCAAATTGGGCCCCTGTTAATTTCAGCGTGTAATTATGCAAAGCAGTGAGCGACCCCCGTTTGGACCACGTACCCATATAGGGGCGGCCTGAGAGGGGGTCAATTTGTGGGGGGGGGTCAGCCGATAGCGCGCATAGCATAGTTTTGGCCTTCACTGCATAGAGTGTGACGCTTGTCATACACTTATCATTATGTACTTTTGTTATTACTAACCTGTTACAGGCATTCCTTCCCCTCCTAAAGATGGGCAGCGCTGCAAATAAGAGTCTGCCTCTTTCTACTAAGCGGGCGTCTGTGATTCACATCACGACAAAGGTTGCATCCTTATCTGACAATACTAGCGGTGGTCGCTGGTCTTACAGAATCTCAAAGGTAAGCTATATGCTGTAAGGTAATTTAGGCAAGGAAAAGTTACTGTTCAGGTTTTGAACAAATTTTGCTGAACACCAAACGTAATAGCTTTGCTTTTTTTGGTTTTGTTTACTCTTAAAATTGCTGAAATACGCAAAAGCAGTCCTAAAAGTCAGGCGAAGAAGGAAGCGATTAGAAAATTCACCTTCAAACTTCTGCGTTATTGTGGAGGCGGAGACCTAAGTCTGGAAGGAGGAACCTTTTCTGGGGCCCTTTTCATCCCCCGCCCCCCTGTAGGAAAAGGCCAGTGTTGACAAATCAGTTGGTTTTGCACCTCTGTGCTGTCTCTGTATTGTACGTAATTTGCTTTGATTGGCACGTTTTTCTAATTTTAGGCAGCACTAAACATGGCAGCTAAGAACATGGGTTTTGAGCTAGAACCTGACGGCATTCTGGTGCTTCTGCTACATCCGGGTTGGGTTAGGACGGACATGGGTGGTCCTAACGGCTTGATTGATGCGGAGACGAGTGTCCGGGGGATGCTTAACTTTATCGCTACTGCTGGAGTGAACGAGGCTTGCACCATGTACGACTATGCTGGGAAGAAGATTGAATGGTGAACGTCTTGCAGGAAAAATTGGAGTCTGTCTATTAATTTTGTATGGGATTATGCCAATCAGTGATTCATAGGCGGGTGTATTTTGACCTTGTCGTTTCTCGTCTGTTTCTGATGTTTCTTCTTTCTGCTTTCCTTTTGTCTCTCCTGACATGCCTTTAACTATTCTTAAATTTAATTTACTAACATTTTGCACCTCAGGCTGATGAACATGCAGCCGACAACAACAAATTTAGTCACATGTAGATGAATCAATTTTGCGTGCGCAGGGGAGGTGATCCGCCGAATGCCTGTGAGATTCATTTCTATGTTTGCTACTGGTTGGCGTGATAGCGTTTATATGTATTGTATGCCATACACACTTTAGTAAATCTACTGTTTCTTGGGTTCTATTTCTCCTCTCACCGTAAGGGCCGATAAAGAATCCTTTCCACCATCCGAAACGGTGATGCTTCAAAATGGGTCAAAATTGAAAGAGACTGCCTGATATGGGTATTGTTCAAAAGCTCTCACTACGGCAGAGGCACGAGGCAAAGTAGTAATAGCGTCAAAGCTTGTAAATGTTGCACATTTTGATTCATTATCGATAAAGTGACAGCGGCAACCAGTTCATGCAAATAAGCAAATACGCTTGTTAGTAACCATTGTGTTTTTGTATATTATGCTTTGCACTTATCTTGCCTTTTTAGTTTGTTATGTCTTTACGTAGATTAAGATTTAAGAGTAGACGAGAGAATAGTTTTAAACTTGATGAAAAATCAGGCCATATTTCTACAGTTCTGCACGCAAACTTTTTACTGTGAAAATATGTACTTTAAGATAGCTATGCGAATCAATCAGTGTTACTGTTATTTGATAGTACTGTTCAATAAACGTTTGACTGGTGCTGTGTGCATTAAGCTCGTAGACGTAGACAGTAATGAATTCTTTCTTGGCGAAATAAACCGGAAAGACTCAAGATTTTATTTGCATCGTTTAACTGACGATCGTGTAGTCAGCGGGTTGAAGTTGTACGTTACGGTATTACGGTAGCCACTGGCGCGTATTGGGGCGCCAACCCCCCCCCCCCCCCAGATTAGGAAGGGGTGTCTTCATTGCCGAGAATTGCATTGCCGAGAATGCACATTGCCGTGAAAGGCATTGTCGAGAATTGCATTGCCGAGAAAGGTCAATGCTCAATTCTTGCATTGCCGAGAAAGTCAAAGAATCATAAATTGCATTGCCGAGAAAGGCATTGCCGAGAATTGCATTGCTGAGAAAGTGTCTTCATGAAACCTGCTTTATTTATGCTGCACATGTATCACACGCATTAAGGCTAGATGACTATTTTGAACAAGCTTCCTGCACGTTTCAAGGCAAAAGTTGCCGATTATTCACATACATTAACAAGGGTACCGATTCCTGAGGGGTCCTCTACCTGTTTTAGGCCAAATTTTACCTGCCCTTGTACCTTACCTCAAATTTGGGGGGAGGGTCCAAGCAGAAAATTGTCTTGAAAGAGTACAATTTTTGCAAATTTTAAGCGCAATCAGCGTTAAACTAGGTATTTTACAGCCATTTTAAAGCAATCGATGGGGGGACAACTTCAGCCTCCCCCCCCCAGCCCTAACTTTCGATTTTTTTACCATAATATTTTGTATGGGTGCATACTGAATGCCAAAATTTGCGGATTATATATTCGTTTAAAATTCATTTATTTAAGTATTCAATTACAGTGTTTCATAAAAACACTTGCTGGAGTCATTCCTAAAGTGCAAAAACACAAAAGTAACGAAAACAATGACTAAAAACTAGGAACTTTTAACTTAAACTTCTAGTGATTAGCAACATTTTTATAAAATTATCACATGAAGACACAGAAGCCCGCTCCTAAGAACAACTAACAACTAATAAACAACCATAAAAGTTAGAATTAAAATAAAGTTGCTAAAATAAACTCATCTTTAAGAGTGCTGCAACATAATTTTTCAGCTTGATATTTTTCCGGGGAGGGGGGGGGAGGATTTCTACTTTTACAATTTTTCCGGGGGGCATATTTTTAGGAGGAAAAATTTCATCCTGACATCGACTGTCAGGGAAGGAAAAGAGTTCCCAATCTTCGCAGCAGTAATTTTCGTTGCTTCTGTGTTTTCTACATTTTAGGATTGATTGGAACAAATGTTTTTGAAAATATAAAATTTTGCTGGATCTCTTGCACCTTCCCCCAGCCCCAACTTTCGATTTTTTACCAATACCTTTAAAATTTTTGTATGGGTGCATACTAGGCGATAAATTCAAAAATTTAAAAATTATTAAAAAAATTTTAATTGGTTGGTAGGGAGACCAAGGGCATCAAAAACTTGGATACAAGCGAAAGTAGTAAGCTTATTCAGAGCTAACGAAAAGCTGAATCGAAAAACTGAGTTCAGATCTGTGGTCAGCGCTTCATAAACACCTGTATGCAAGTTATCAGCAGAACCAGGAACAAAAATTTTCATCTAAATTGGTATTCCCTTACCAACTTAAATTTAAACTTTTTAATTTTTTTAATTTTAAAATTTTAAAATTTTTGAATTCATCGCCTCCAGTATGCGCCCATACAAAATTTTATGGTAAAAAATCGAAAGTTAGGGCTGGGGCGGAGGCGCAAGAGATATATTTAAGAACGAAAAACTGTTTACGTTGCAATTAATCGCTTGTGGAATTTGTTGCATTTTGTAAACGGACGTGTCTACAAATACTTAACTGAACGTTGAAATAAATGAATTTTAAAGGAATAATCGGCAAATTTTGCCTTAAAACGTGCAGGAAGCTTGTTCAAAATAGTCATCTAGCCTTAATGAGTGTGATACATGTGCAGCATAAATACAGCAGGTTTCATAAAGACACTTTCTCAGCAATGCAATTCTCGGCAAAGCCTTTCTCGGCAATGTCTTTCTCGGCAATGCAATTTTATGATTCTTTGACTTTCTCGGCAATGCAAGAAATGAGCATTGACCTTTCTCGGCAATGCAATTCTCGGCAATGCCTTTCTCGGCAATGTGCATTCTCGGCAATGCAATTCTCGGCAATGAATGTTACCCATTAGGAAATCGTTGAATTTCACCAACAGAGCTGTGATTCGATATTAGTATGTTACCATCCAACAAGGCTGACTGATTGTGATTGTGCGAAGTTTGATAGATTAATCAAATTTGATTGTGATTTCCTAGAGGGGATATGGATTTGAGAAAAATTGTTGAATAGAATTAGAAAATAGAATTACGTGCTATGTTCAACATCGGTCTTACTCTCTGTGCATGTTTTTGTACTGAGGAGATTCTTCGTATTCTTCCCACTGCAGTACTTAGATTCGCCAAATTTAATTTTTTAAAAAAATTAAAACTGATTTTATTCCAGTTTTCACTGACAAGGGGGTACACCTTGCGTGCTCTTTAATTTAATTCGTAGACCATTATTTTAACCAGGCCCCCTTTGGTTGCATCGAAACTTCTAATCATTTTGGCGTAATATACAAATTAGTTTCAGCGATTTGTTGGCAGTTAATAGTTGGTGATATTCGTGTCAACTAGCGTAATCTCCTTGTGAGAAAATGTGTGAAAATTGCGCTTGGTCAAAGTTTTGACAGATACGAGAAGGTAAAAGCCTTTTACGGGAATGACAGTTTTGTTTGAGTTGGAAGGGATTTTGAAAAAGTATACGCTTTACTTATGTAGCTATCCTTTACCTTCTGTTTCGCCTTAGGGCCTTTTCAGGAAAGGGTAGAGTAGAGTAGAGTAGAGTTAAAATGAACCGTTTTAACTCGCTTTAACTCCACTCAAGCTTGACATTTCCTCTTTTAACTCTTTCATGAAAAGGATCGAGTTAATTTTAACTCTACTCTACCCTTTCTTGAAAAGGCCCTTAGTGTATGTGTCGTCCTTACAGATAGTTGCTGTTGAGGTTGTAGTTGAGGTACTTGCAACATTATAGTAGATTTACCCTATGGTCAACAAGAAGAATGAGACTTTTTCAGATGATTGTCGTATAAAAGGAGAGTGTATTGTGTATTAATTCATACCAAAGCCGTCTGAATGGTTTTGACAATTGTGTTCCGGAAAAGTCAAAACAACTTCGATTGTTTGTCACATAATTTCGAAAAACTTTGGCACTTGGTAGTGTCAGTTGTTCGTGTAAGCGATGAAATCTCGAGTGAGGGTCACTATGCAATTCTAAAAAAGGGCTTGTTTAGAGGAGAATTGTCCTGCGTCGAAATACTGCTTCTTTTAGGAGCCTTCTTGTTACAGTAAATTTATTTAATAATGACCAACTTTCAGCTCAAATCAAGGGCAATAGGGTTCATTGTAAATTCCTAATGCTAGTAGGCGTTCTCACGAGATTGTTTTGCGGCCTCTACGCAAGGTATCTGCTAATCTAAGACATTTTAGTTGTTTATCCCAGCAAAAGAGTTATAAATGAGCTGTTTATCTCTTAACTTTGTGCACGAAAGGATGGAGTTAATTTTAACTCGTTTAAGGTACTGGTTTCCTTTCGGGAATTTTTGACTCATACGGCTCTAATTCTTTACGTAAATGGCTAAAACTTACGAAATAAGCTATTTCCGTGCTCTTTAACATTCTGGGACCAGTCTCGTATTTTTAGGCCAAAAGATAAGAAAGTTTAGGTTTTTGGCCTTAGGCTCCCAGTAGGTAGACAAGACACGGGACTGGTTGTTATGGCTGGAAAGAGGACACGAAAATGAACATTTTGCTTTTACAACCTTTGAGCTATCTCCAGTGGTTAAGTCAGTATAACCAAAAAACTGTTTTTTGGGTTAAAAAATGGCCATTTTCGAGTAAATCAGTTTTTTTCAAAATCACTGCCACATGTTAAAGACAGATTTAGCTTATTTATACTCAATCGATACAGCTTCTAAATGCACATTTTGTGAATGCCTATTAGCCGAACTTTATTGCTTTAAGCTAGAGATTTGGTCGAAAAACCATTTTGGCGAAACTGCGATTATTTTGTTTCGAACATCGATTTCTCAAAAACTGCTCGACGGATTCCGGAGATTTTCGGCAGAATTGAAATTCGTACTTTTGTGGAGGGACGTTTTTCTTGGTTTGAGCTAAAACAACTCCAGTTGCGAGAAAACTGAATACAAAGTTGCGAAATTTCGTGTCGCCGCACATTTGCCGGATTTTCTGAAGTATTGAGGCTTGTTGAGCCAAATCCAAAAAAACGTCCCTCGGCCCATATGTCCTCTGTATGATAGCACAAGAAAAAATTTTGGCCTATTTTTCAGTTTTGAGAAATCGATGTTCAAAAATGTTTGGTCTATATTCATCTTGTTAGATGTCAGCAAGTCTGAAAATTTCTGCCACGTTATTGCTAATTTTGCTAGTTTCGTAAGCTCATGTGAATCTACAGATAATAAGCTTTAAAACGATGTATAAAGCTCTTTCCAACTCCTAAAATTGCTAAAGTTATAGCGTTTCAGAAAATCACCACAAAAGCACTGCACAAAAGGATACAAAAGGATACAAAAGGTTTCCTTTTGTGTAATTTTGCCTTACAAGCTCCAATTTATTATGAAAGTGTATGAAACTTTCCAAATATATTATTTTGGCACTTTGTAATATTCTAGGACCAGTCCCGCATTTTTAGGTAAAAAGATAAGACATTTTCTGTTTTTGGCATTATACTCTCACTAGGTAGTTGATACGCCGGATTGGTTGTTATTGCTGGATAGAGGGCACAGAAATGAACATATTTGCTTTTACAACCTTTGAGGTATCGCGAGCGGTTAAGTCAGTATACACCAAAACGATTTTGGGGGTTAAAATAGCCATTTTTGAGGACATCAGTTTTTTCAAAATTCCTGTCAAATCGTACGGACAATTTTTGTTTATTGATGCTCAATCGATAGACAGTAATTGCACATTTTGTCGATGCTTATTAATTGGAGATCGTTGCGTTATGCTAGAAATTTTTCAGAAAACCATTTGGCCAAAACTGCGATTGTTTTGTTTTGAGCATCGATTTCTCAAAAACTACTCAATGGATTTGATTTTACGTGAGGTGCGAGAAAATGCAATGCAAAGATTCAAAATTTCGTGTTACCACACATTTGACGAATTTTCTGGAGCATTAAGACCTGTTGAGCCAAATCCGATAAAATGTCCCTCGGGCCTCGACCCACATGTCCTTCATATCATGGCACAAAAAGAACTTTTGACCGATTCTGCTGTTTAGAGAAATCAATGCTCTAAAAGTTTTGGTCTATATTTAGCCTTTGCACTAAAGGATATATACCAGAGATGAAACCGGGTCACCGGGTCACCGGGTCACCGGGTCAGTTCGGGTCACTATATGGACCGGGTCACCGGGTCACCGGGTCACGAGCTCTGACCCGGTCTTGACCCGGTATTTTTAATTGGGGGAATTATTTACTGATATAGCATATTTTTCAGAGTTTTTACCAGTTTTTACCAACTCAGACTTCAATATGTAAGTACTCAAAAAACTAGCAATAGAAATATTGTTAACTTAATTGTGTTGTTTTTTTAAATGTTTGTCGCTGTAGTGTCCTCATAATATTTGTGATGACCTGTCGAGCTTAGATCTAGGCTTGAAACTACAATGATTGCGTTGAATCTTAACTAGAAAATGAAAATTATTACATGGGAGTCTGAAATTTTTATTTGAAAATGCAAAATTCTCCATGCCCCATCTACTGTAAGTGATTTTTCGTCGCTGCTCTCATTTTTTGAAGGAGGGGGTCAGACTGTGTTTCAAATGTGGGTAAGACGGAAAATCTCGGCAAAACAAGGTTTAGTGATTCTGAGTTTTGCTTTGCATTTTTCTAATTGTTATGGCTTACTAACCTTAAAGGAACTAATGGAGTTGTGATTGTTTTTATTTATAGAATATATTCTCTGAATCCTAGCCCCTAGCCATTTGCGAAAATCTTTCCAAAGACTTTTCCGCTGAGTGAAACCACTAACCATACAACAACAAAAATATTTTGCTAAAACGGTGATAAAACACAGAACTGCTAAGGTTAAGCTCATGATCAGAATTAGATGAAGTAATGACTTTGCCTAAATATTTTGTGCGAATTTGTTTGATTCAAAAAGCTATGTAGTTTACTTCACATCACATTGAGTACGATATCGTGCAAATCACTTTTGATTTTTTCCGGCTTACTTACAATATTTACTTTCCAATTTTAGTACTTTAAGGAAAGCAAAAATTTTGCCCGACTTCTTATTTTAGACGCCAAAAATATCAAAAAAGGTAAAAAAAACACTCATCGCACCCCAATATAAGTATTTTTAATTTTTCCAAGCTTAAACTTGAGTTTTCAACAATACCGGGTCACCGGGTCACCGGGTCACCGGGTCAGGGGTCGACCGGGTCACCGGGTCAGCAAATAGTGACCCGGTTTCATCTCTGATATATACCACTACCTTAACACAGTACGCGAAGCAGCTGTAGGCTTTGCTTCTAACTCGGGCCTTCCTTGTACAGCTCCAACACAATTTCCTAACCAGGTTTTCTCTTTTTTCAATTTAGGGTATATGTAATTGTTGCAACTTAAATCAACATGATCAGCTTATTTACATGATTAATCCTGACCCTGCTTCATTGTTGTTTTAGTGTACTGTAAGTAGTACTGATCGGGTGGGTAATCATGGTGGCCAAAAGTATCCTAATTACTGGGGCCAATCGAGGACTAGGACTGGAATTTGTGAAACAGTTAGTCGCTTTGCCTGAGCCGCCGACCATCGTTTTTGCTACTTGCCGAAAGCCTGAGGCTGCTGAAGTACGTAGGTTTAGGTTGGATTTCGCTGGCTTCTCCTTTTGTCTATTAAGTTTTTGTGATACTTTTCTTTTCTGTAAGCCTGTCCTAAATTTATGACTAATTTGGATAATAGATTGCTTAAATCTCAGCTGTGATTTGCTGTTATTATTGATACTAACTGTTAAACTGATTAAACAACTTTCAATCAGTCTCAGCGTTTTATATATATGTAATAACTGAAGCTGAAACTAACATATACGCTCTTACTGAGATTAAACTTATTTGGAGGCGTCTTGTGAAACTCAGTGAATCACAGGGGAAGAGTTACAGACTAAATAGAGTCAGGGTCAGGATAGATCAAAACTACTATCGCTAAACCGTTCAATGTTTTCAGCATAAAATGGCTCATAAACTACCGTAATGCTATCGTAATGAATATTGTTTAAAAACAATTCTGATTGTTTAGGAACTGAACGCTGTTGCTAAGTCGGCGAACAAGTCAAAGGTGTTTGTGGAACCACTAGGTATGCAGCAATTAAAATTTAAGTTTTTTCTGCTACGTACGCTAAATACCGCGTACCGTACAGGTGTCTCATGTTTCAGTGCATTACGTGGTTTTCTATGGCCCTATTTCTTTAAACATTAAACAGATTAGATTAAAATTAATCCGCATTAAAGAAATAGCACCTCGGATTAAACGGATTAAAATTTAATCCAGCGAGTTAAACTAGTTAAACGGATTAAATTTAATCCTATTTCTTTGATGCACTAAGGATTAAAATTTTAATCCAATCTTGTTGCTTTATTCACACTTTGGACTAAAAAATCAACGAGTTAATTTTAATCCGACCTGCTTAATCGCTGTTTCTTTAAAGATTAATTTTAATCCGTTTAATCCTCTGCCTGCATTTTCAACTAGTATTTAATCCTCGTGCAACTACGTGGATTAAACGGATTAGAAGTTGGCGGATTAAAATTTTTAATAGCTGTTTCTTTAATGGTGGATTAAGTGGATTAAAATTAACTCGTTTAATCCGTGGATTAAAAATGGTCGGATTGAACGAGTTAATTTAATTCGTTTAATCCAGCATTAAAGAAATAGCAGTTACAATTTTAATCCGGCTGATTTTTAATCCGTTTAATCAGACCATTTTAATCTTTAAAGAAATAGAACCTATGTTTAATATATTATAAATTTTCAACATACATAACCACTGTCATGTCATATCTATTTCAGTCGATTACGTACGTTTCGGTTTTCATGCAGTCTTCTCTGGTGTAATGGCTGTTCTTGGTATTCTTCAATTTTTTTCTGGTTTTAGATGTTACCAATGAGAGTCAGCTTCTGTTTACTCTTATCAAAGACACCGAGCAATACGTAACTGAACGAAGTACAA